>PVJS01048219.1:0-15140 GCA_004027185.1 Glis glis
TTTATTTGTGTGTGTGTGTGTGTGTGTGTGTGTGTGTGTGTGTGTGTATGTGTGTGTGTGTGTGTGTGTGTGTGTGTGTGTGTGTGTGATACTGGGGATTGAACCCAGGGGAACTTTACCTCTTTACATCCCTAGCCCTATTTTGTTTTTTATTTTGAAGTAGGGTCTCTCTAAATTGCTGATGGCCTTGCTAAGTTGCTGAGGCTAGCCTCTAACTTGAAATTCTCCTGTCTTAGCCTCCCAAGTACTGGGATTACAGGCATGCACCACCAGGCCCGACTCCCTTCCTACTAATTCTTAATCCTTTGCATTATAATGTCTACTTTAATTATGGATATTGCCTTTAAAGACTGATTTCCTTTTGTTGAATCCAAAATTCTTACCCTTTTATCCTTTGATCTCACTTGACTCTATGACATATATTCTATACTATTCCTTCTAATACTTTCCTCCAGATACCACACCTTTCTATTATTCTTCTCACCTTTACAATTTATTACTTTTTATCCTCTCCTATGTTGACTCTAGTGGCCTGCCCTGTGCTCTGCTTTTCCTCTAATTACCAGGCTAGTCACCCACTTCAGTGGCGTCATCCTTCTCTGAATTTTCTATAAATTACCAATAATTTTGAAAAATGCAGCTTAGAGCAACACAAAGTTAGTATCTCATAGTTTCTATTGGTCAGGAGTCCAGCAATGGCTTAGCTGGATCTTACGGTTCAGGTCTGTAGGGGCTGTGTTTGCTGGACTGCAGTTCTTACCTGGGACTCAGAGCTCTCTTCCCAGCTCATTCAGGTTGTCGGCAAAATACACTTTCTGTGGCTGTAGAGCTTATGGGGGCTACATTGTCAAGATCAGCAGGAGTATGTCTTTTAAAGTTTTTCTCATTAGATCAGGCCCCTCCCTCCTTCTCTTGCTATATCTTGCTATGTTGCTCAGGCTATTCACAAACAACTCCTGGACTCAAACAGTCCTCCTGTCTCAGCCTCCCAAGTGCTCAGCCACTTTGCCCAGCCCATCTCCCTTTTGATGAACTGATGAACTTTCAGTCAACTGGTTACTGATCCAGTCATGGGAGTGACCTCCCATCATAAGGGGAAGTGACATTCCATCATACAGGGTATGCACAGTAGGGAGTAGGAATCTTGGTGGCCCTCTTAAAACCCAGTCTACCACGGCTCCTGTGTAGCTATGGCTCTCTCTCCTCATCATTTAGGCCTCCAACAGGTGGACTCCAACCACCTCTGGGTATCTCCACTTGTACATCTCAACCACATCTTTATTCTTTTTCATTTTTAAACACATTTATTGGTACATTATAGTTTCATATCATAATGTAGTTCATAGTGATAGTGATATACATGTACACAGCACTTGGTGAGCTTTTTCCCGGGTCCATCCTCACTCCCTCCCTTCCCCATGCATTATATTGAGATGGACATTGGTATTCTCACATATTTGCATAATGTCAATGGAAGTATTTCCTTCATTAATTCTCTCTCTCCCCCGTACCCTACCTTAGACCACCTCCCTTGCTCCACTGGAGTTTCTCCTCCATTATCTAAAGTCGCTCTTGTATCCCTATTACTCTCTGACTTCCTCATATGAGAGAAAACATATGACCCTTCACTTTCTGTGACTGGCTAACCTCACTTAACATAATGCTCTTCAGGTCCATCCATTTTCCTGCAGATGACATAATTTTGTTCTTTATTGCTGAGTAGAATTCCATTTTGTATATATCCCATAATTTTGTAATCCATTCATCTGTTTTAGATGCCTAGGTTGGCTTAATAATTTGGCTATTATGAATTATGCTGCTATAAACACGGATATGCATGTATTACTATAATATTCTGATTTCAGTCCCTTTGGAAAGAGACCCAGGAGTGCCAACCACATCTTTAAATAAACATATCCCTCCTCTCCAAACAAATGAACAAACCAACCTCCCACCCCAGTATATTTCTTCCCTAAGAAAGCCATTAGAAATGGCTTATAGAACGAGTGAATTCACATTCCTTTTAGGGTGCAGACTAAATATATTGGAACTCTCTTTGTAACTTCTTTTCTATTCCCTACAGTCTGCTGCCAGGTCTTATGATTCCTTGATTTAATTGTTTCTCAGATTTTCCATTTATTCTGTTTTCACATTCTGCATACCTATGTGAGCTGGTCTGTCTCCTTGTAGAGAAGGTGAGTAGCCTAAGGAATACCTACACGTACTATATTCCACATCTGCAAAGTTTTGTGTCTCCTCTACCTGCTTTTTGAAGTGGATAACACATTATTGAATAGTGAAAAAACAGTAATGAAATGTCATCAAGACACAGAGGAAGAGGTAATTCAAACTAGAGGAAAACATGGCAATTAAGGTATTGAAGAGATGTCTTGAACTATTATAACTAAATAAAAATGTATGAAGCTATTCCCAAGATGAGTAACAACTTTCTGTAGAAGAAATAGAACTTTGGGCTCCATGAAAAAATGAAGGAAATGTCCAGAGGTCAGTGGGAGTCAGCCTTTATTCAATTTCTTAGCTTTTTAACTGTCTAGTGCTCTCATAGAACCTATTAGTCATTCCAATTACAAACTCACCCTACTCCCTTTTCCTGGGACAATTCTGAACTCAGAGAAGGGTTGCTATTTAGTTTCTATACCCATCCATGAGTCTTTAGTATCATCTTGCACTTACTTTAGCCACATGAGGTCTTGCTCCCTGAAGATTCCCTTGTTCTCTAAGCCATCTTTGCTGCTATCCTCACCCTGAATGTGGGGCCTCGGGTCCCGACACTGCTTTCTAACTAAATTTCTATGTTGACCTATCTGGTATATGGTGAAAGAAGAGGACTTGTTCTGTGTGACCCTAGTGGGCAGAGCCAGAGTTTAGAGGGAGAAAGAGGCAAATTTCAACCTGTCCTTATTCTATGAAGAAGCTTTTTACAATTGCACTGTTCGGTGGGGATTGTGCTCAATTTTCCTCTTTTTCCTTGAAACATTCTTTCTTCAAGACCCACCTCTGAAATTAGAGGAAAACTGTATTACCCATTCATTTATTTACTAGTTTAGTAGTTATAGAGTGGCTATAGCGTATCTCAGGTAGTGTTCCTGCTGCTGGGGAGAGAGCCGTGAGTACACTGGAGAAGTCCTTTGACTCCTGAAGCCTATGTTCTAGTGGTCAGAGATCGAGAAGAGGGAGTGACCCATCTGCGTGAGTTAAGGAGGACTTTACTGAGGACTTTGTACATCCTCTTGTACTTTCTCATCCTCTTACATCTTATGTAGGGCTCTGTACTTTCAATTATTTTTCTTTTCTTTCATATTTAGTCGAAATTTGGGTTTTTTTCCCATCCTAAAAAATGAAACTTTTATTCTTCCTGCTCACCTGCTTGAGTTACTATCCATATCCATTCTCTCTCCTTATCCCTTTACACAAGTCTCTACAATATTCTGTGACTCCCATGTTCTTTTTATTCATTCCTTAGCTGCCTTTAGTCTGAATCTTGTCTTTTCTGCTTTATTGCCACTGCATGTCAAAGAGAATCTGTGATCTGGTGATCATATAAAATGCCTTCTCTCCATTTTTATTACCATTTATTCATTCAAAAGGCCCATTATATTTCCATTCCTGTAACTTTAACCACAAAATTTCTTCTTTTTCTTGTTTCTTCTTTTTCTTGTTTTTGCATGACTAAATTCCCTTTATTAAAGGGTCAGCTCAAATGCCACTTTTTAATCAGTACTAGATTTAAAAAAATTATCTGTGGCATTGATTATTTCTATTTTGAGTTATAAAATTTAATCTTCTTGAAAGATGAAATTCTCAGGAATGCTTATTAAATACCTGCTCAGTGCATAAGCAGATAAGCAAAGGTAACTTCCATTTTATTCTTAGAGCTTTTTAAAACTAGTGTTTCAGACAATGTATTATTTTATTTTATAGACAGAAATATTTTGAGGAACTAAGTTATCAAAAATACAAAACCATGTTTGAAGAAGACATTTGAAACTGGAGACAAGCCATCACAGGAATGAATAAGCGCACCATGTTATTAGATGTTGCTTCTTCACATTTCCACTTGCTCATCACATTTTTTTAGTTGTTTGTAACCACTTTTGGAGTCATGTGATTGACTGGGTCAGTGGCTCATGGTAAGAAATATGTTTGATGTCTTATCTTCAGCAAGCTTTTCAAGTTCTGCCTCTCTTTGTTGCCTGGTCTTACCTTCTGGCATTTGATATTCAGCTTCTTAATGTGTCTGATTTGATTCAGATGGATTGGCAAAATTATCGGGTATAATGCAAACCTGTTTTTCTTTTGAGTTCATATAGAAAATAAACATCAAGATGATTTGACTATCATTAGTGATAATTCAGAGGAATGAGAAATTTGTGTATTTCTTTCATTAAATTATAAAAATGCTATGGGGAGAATTTTGATAATGTGGTTTTGCTTTGCTAAGTAAATAAAAGCAGTGATTTAAAAATTATAACAACCTACTGGTTTTCAGTGTTTATAGGTAAAATGTTTATGGGTTGAAGTTTATTTCTAATTACCTCATAATGGAAGCCAGACTATATTTGCAGAAAAGCAGAAAGCTTTAAGTGAGTACTACACTATGTATTATGTAATAATTGAGGTCAGATTTATCTGTAGTGGTTCACCTAATTTAAAAGGATGCTCAATCACTACTTTTTCTTTATCAAGAAGTATGGTTCAATTAAACTTTTCCAGCATCAAGACCACTCAGAAATTTTAAGAAGTCAGATTCTGTGTGTAATTTAGTATGGAATGCCAGAAACTAGACTAGCTGGGTTTAGATGCTGGCTCATCCACTTAGTAGGCACACAACCTTGGGAAGATTATTAGACTGCTTTGTGCCTCATTTTCTCATTTGTGAATTGGAATAACCCCAGTACCTCTCCCATATAGTCATTATGAGGGTTAAATGAGATAATTCATGCAGAATTCACATTAAAACTATGTGTAGTAAGTGCTTAATAAGGGTTAGTGTTTATCATTAGTAAATACTAGAAACTGGAAATGGTAAATATGGTGTGAATATGTAAAATTCTTATTCTCTTTTCAACACAGGATGGCTGAAATACTTTATCTCCTAGATGGTTTTTCCTTGGGGATCCTGGTGGGTTCTGAAATAATCAGTTCACCTTAAGATATGAGGAACATATTTGACATGCAAAGAAAAAAGAGAAGCTAGGAACTCAAAAGCTAGCCTACCAGCATTCTGCCACCCCCTTCCTTCCTTCCTTCCTTCCTGCCTGCCTGCCTGCCTGCCTGCCTGCCTGCCTTCCTTTCTTTTTCTTTCTTTATTGGGATTGCACCCAGGGAGGGGCATTCTACCACTCAGCTATACCCTCAGCCCTTTTTTATTTTTTATTTTGAAACAGGGTCTTGCTAAGTTATTAAGTGCTGACCTCAAACCTGTGATCCTCCTAATGGGAGGACAAAACTTCCTTTTCAAGAGGTGTACTCTCTACAAATGCTAGCCACTTCATTTCTCTTTTAACATTTTCCCCATAAGATGCTTAACAGTTACTAAATGAGTGAGGTTGAGCAGAAGAATGTGAGGAGAATTAACTTACTGAGTTAATGATGCATTTTCTAAGTAAAGGCAGAGGGTAGCTGGGCTATTATAGAGTGCTTCCAGTCTACCCTAGTGATTTGGGAGCCTTGCAGGGAAGGAAGGACTATGAAGCCAAGGGTAAAAACCAACGATACAGATATGAAGCCAAGCACTGCCAGAATGAAAGGGGCCGGGGTCAGAGGTCGAATAAAAAGAAGGCAGTCTGTGCCTTACACACTAGATTGACCTGGTACTTGGGAGGCTGAGATAGGAGGATTGCAGGTTCACAGCCAGCCTCAGCTACTTAGTGAGGCCCTCCGCAACTTCGTGAGACCCAGTTTCAAAAAAATAAAGTATAAAAAATAGGTCTGGGGGCGTAGCGCGGAGGTAGAACGCCCCTGCGTTCAATCCCCGGTACCACACACAAAAAAATTAATAAAATAGCCACATGACCATGCTAAATAATTGGTTGAATACATAAATAAATAGGGGAGACTAATAATCTCCTATGCAGAAGAATTTCAAATAATTTATGTAGATACACTCAAAAAAGAGAAACCTAACTCCCCACCCAAAAAGTGTGGACTACATATAGTGACATCTTTCCAAAGAGAACAATATGGAAAGGAGGAGAAAAAAGAGGAATTGAGTAATTTTACAGTGGATAAAAATGCCAAATACTACCTCAGCCAGATGATCCAGGTCAATATAAAAGCATGTTGATAGCATGTACCCTTGATATGAAGTGTTGGAAATGGCAGTTTACTTCTGTGGTCTTCCTTTCAAACTCCAGCCTAATTATGAGAAAAGCATCATAAAAATCACAGTTGAGAAACATTCTGCAAAATACCTGTTCTGTACTCCTTAAAACCATCAAGATAGCTGGGCACGGTGACACACACTATAATTCCAGTATTTGTGAGACTGAGACAGGAGGATTGCAGGTTTGGGGCAAGCCTGGGATAACTTAGCAAGACTCTATTTCAAAATAAAAACTAAAATATGTCTGGGGGTATAGCTCAGAGGTAGAACACCCCTGGGTTTAATCCCTGGTAACATGCGCGTGTGCGCGCGCGCACACACACACACACACACACACACACACACACACATACCACAGAATGTATGAGAAACTGTCGCAGCCAAGAGGAGCCAAAGGAGACCTGATGACTAAATATAATGTGGTATTCCGGATGGAATCTTGGAACAAAAAAATTATTAAATAAAAACTAAAGAAATCTGGACATATGGGCTTTAGTTAAAAATAAGGTATTAATTCTAAAAGTATACCATACTAATGTAAGATGTTAATAATAGGGATATTAGCTGTGAGTGCATGGGAACTCTGTACTATCTTGGTAGTTTTTCTATAAATCTAAACCTCTTTTAAAATAAGTTTATTAGAAAAAGTTGTATTTTCCACATGCTGCATAATTTCTGTTGCATAATTTTAAGTGCCTACATTATTTTCTATTATACGTGGATATCATAGCTAATTTAGCCTGCTATCTATTGTTGGGCATTCAAATTGGTGCTAGTAGTTTGTTCCTGCATCTTTGACCATACCTGTGTTTAGAGGAAGGGCTGCCTTTGACATGGAGACTTTATTATGACTTCAAATACTTTTGATCTGCAGATGACTCCAGCACAACTGATTGTCCTGTAGGCATCTAAAAAATGACACACTCAGAGATGGGATCTTATTTTCTTTCCCCTTCCATTCTTCTCTCTGATTTTTTATTTCTGATAATGCCCTCATAGTTTACCCAGATATTCAGCCAAGACTATGGAAGTTATGTCTGGTTCCCTCCTCTCCTTCAGCTTTCTATCTACCATCCCTTCCCATATACTCTTTTAAATATTCTGTCCATTCTGTCCCTAAAATATATCTTAAATCCACTGATTTTCTTCCATGTCTTCTATCATCAACCTAGTTTGAGCTATCATTAATATACCTGGACTCTTGAGGTCTACATAACCGTCCTTTTTCTCCCTTGTCTCTTTTTAGTTTATTCTTTGAATATAATTGCAAATGCAGTGGGAAGCCCTATGAGTTTTAAATAGAAGGATGACATGATACAATTTGTGACTTTACAATGATCATTCTGAAAGATGTGCAAAGAATGGTTCTTCACTGGCATGATCTGGTCTCTGTCAACTTCTCTAATTTCACTTCATATCTCTTATTTACCATGCTTGAGTTGAGTTGTGTTGGTCTACTTTGCAGATTTTTTTTTGGTATTCCAATCTCCTTCCTGCTTTAGAGTTTTCACACATGGTATTCTCTTTCTTTTTAAAGTTCTCTACTGTATGGCAGGTGCCTATAGCTGTTTAGTTATCTTATATATTATTCCTTTTTTTTTTTTGCGGTACCAGGGATTGAACCCAGGTGTGTTTTACCTCTGAGCTACACCCCCGGCTCTATTTTTTTATACTTTATTTTGAAACCGGGTCTCACGAAGTTGCGGAGGGCCTCACTAAGTAGCTGAGGCTGGCCGCGAACCTGGATCCTCCGGTCTCCCACCTCCCAAGTACTGGGATTACAAGCGTGCGCCACCACACCCGACTTTATCTTATGTACTATTCTTAAGTCCAAAGTGGACTGGACTATATAGTTTTCATTTGCCCATTTATACCCTGTACCTAGCACAGTGACTTATACATAGACACACTCAATATTAATTTAATAAGCAAGTAGTAATTACTGTTTTCATTTATTTGTTTTTATACTCTTATTGGCACATTGTAATTATACATCATAGTGTGGGTCATCGTGACACGAACATACATGCACACAGCACTTGGTGTGTTTCCCTCTGGATCCCACCCGGCTCCCCCACTCCCTGTACATATTCGTGAAATTGGTAGTGGTGATACCTTCATATATGGACTGTTTCCTTCATCATTCTTCTTTTTCCCCACTTTCCTCTTCCCTACCCCAATCCCCTTCTACTATTTCACTGGTCTCTCTCCTCATTTATCTGAGGTTTGTTTTGTTTCCTATTTTCTTTCTAGCTTCCACACATGAGAAAAAACATATGACCCTTCACTTTCTGATTGGCTGATCTCACTTAGCATAATATTCTCTAGTTTCATCCATTTTCCCTGCAAATGACATAATTTTGCTTTTCTCAATGGTTGAATAAAACTCCATTGTGAGCTGGGTGTGGTGGCACATGCCTATAATCCTGGTACTTGGAAGGTTGAGACAGGAGGATTGCAGGTTTGTGACCAGCCTCAGCAACTTAGCGAGGCCTCCACAACTTAGTGAGACTCTATTTCAAAATAAAAAATAAAATAGGGCCAGGAGTGTAGCTCAGAGGCAGAATGCCCCTGGGTTTAATCACCAGTACCACACACACACACACATACACACACACACACACACACACACACACACAAAAGAAACACCAAAAATTCTATTGTGTGTATATACCACATTTTCTTTATCCATTCATCTGTTGACAAACACCTGTTTTGGTTCCATAATTTAGCTATTGTGAATTGTACTGCTAGAAACATGGATATGCACATATCACTATAATATTCTGACTTTAATTCTTTTGGAAAGACACTGAGGAATGATATAGTTGGGCCATATTCCTAGTCTTCTGAAGAAACTCCGTATTGATCACCACTGTGTTTGTATTAATTTGCTATCCCACCAATAGTGATTGTAATTCCATCAAGAGTTCCCCACATCCTTGCCAGCATTTATTTTTGTTTGTATTCTTGGTGACTGCCATTCTAACTGGAGTTAGGTAGAATCTTGGTATAGTTTTGATTTGCGTTCCCTGATTGCTAATGATGAGGCTCTGTATTACAAAGGGTTTATAGTACATAATTTTTACCCTAAATAGATCCTACTTTAAAGGAGAGATAGGAGAAGACACAAATATTGTTATAGTATGGAGGACAGCAATGTAGTTGGAGTAGTTAGCCATCTGTGTGAGCTCAGATAACTTGTTTTCCTTCTCTGTTCCTTTAGCTATCCATCTATTATATTAAGGAGTTTGACTGGACTCTCTTAAGTCTTTGGTTCTCAAATCTGATGTGCAATTAATGACACACTGGTTAAATTATTTTTCTCAGGTTCTGTTCCTGGAGAATCTGATTTGGTAGCTCTGGGGTGAGGTCCAGAAATTCCCTGGGTGATTGTGATGTTTAGCTAGGTTTAGGAGTAAATGATCTATGTCCTTTTTACTTTGATGTCTTATAATTCTAATTTTAGGACGAGGTAGACTTTGAAAGTACAACAGGAGTTAGCTAAATTAAGATATTGTATTCATTATCTTGCTTGGGTGAAGGGAGCAGGTATTAATGGAAAAGATGATGTTGAAATGGGTAGAGACATGGGCAGGTTGGTTGCATGTTTGGTGTTTAGTTCAACTTAGTTGGAGACTAGAATATATGCAGATAGCAGGAAGAAAAAAATTACCCGTTTTGATGTGGTGGACAATAGTTCTAGTCTTATTTTCCCCACTTTATCTCTCAAACTTGTTTTCTTTTTGGAGGTGAAAGATTCTATGATTGCATCTTGATCATCTGGAGGAGGTGACACATGTGGTCAGGTGGTGACAGACACCATGAGGGTGTTTTATGAAATAACTAAGCATGTTCTTTCTTAAGCCTTTTGGGACTGTGCCTTTTGAGATCTACTTTGACTACCCCATTGGTTTTATGGTTAGATACAAAGACCATCAGGACCCACTGTGTTGTCTAAAATAATAGTTTTGCTGTCAGAATGATTATTATTAAAACAGAGTTGGCTTTTTTGTTTAGATGAAACCATATAAAAGCAACATTCTGAGTAAATTATATAGCATCCACTTGATGAAATAATAAGCCTAAGTTTAGGGAATGAAAATAATGATCTAATGCAATATTTAGAATGGATATACAGTATGTAGTTATTAACCTAAAAGTCACATCCTGCATTCTTTTAGTTTGTGGAAAAATTGTCATTAATTGCCCCCAAAACCTCTGAGTTTTCATACATAATCACGTCATAGCTGTTGACTTTCTCTCCCTTCTCCTGCCTTAAAATACATCCTTAAAACAGTGGATTGCTTTCAGATTTGTAATGCCCCTTTAAACATTAAGTTGCTAAGTTTAGCCCTGTAGCTTTCGTTCTGTAAATTTAATTCCTTTTCCCCCCTAAATTTGCCTTTGAGTACTTACTGACAAATCATACTTTGTTTTTTTTTATGGCAACTGGTTAAAACCTTCTTTCAGCAGGAGCCTGCTAATTATGAAATGCTTTTTGTTTTCATTAATTACCAATGCATGGAGGGAGTAGATATGGTCTTCCATTTAAAGACAGTTTGAGAGGTGAGTTCTTACCCTTCATTCAAATTCACTCTAAATAGGGCAGGGTCAGAAACACAGAAATCAAAAATTGAAAAGAAAGAATAAGGTAGTGGGTAAGAAATGAGGCATCCAGGATGATATTCAGCCTAGAATCCAGACCTTGTACCCTGGCAAATATCTCAGATCACTTTAGGATTTACAGATTAACTCGGGATCATACAGCCAATCCACTGCCTCATATAGCCCTTGCTGATGTTGCTCTAATGATCATGAATTGACTTTGAAGTGAGAGAAGTAGAAATAACAAGCCTTCTGTGATTTATTGCTTGCTAAGAATTACCTTTATTAATTTGATTTCTTGGCCTCCAGTAGCATTAGAGCACCCCCTCCTTTTGGATTGAACCCAGGGACATTCTACCTCTGAGCTGCACCCCCTAGTCCTTTTTATTTTTTGTTTTGTTGAAACTGTCTTTCTATGTTGTTGAAAATTTCACTAAGTTGCTGAAGCTGTCCTCAAAATGGCAATCCTCCTATCTCAGCCTCCCAAGTACTGGGATTACAGGCATGTACTGCATTAGAACCCTTAGAGAGTGACTTTCACTAGAATTTATTTCAATGGAAAAAAAAAGAAGCACAGTATAGCTAGATCAGTGAAGTACTTCTCTTATAGAAGCTCAAACTTGAGAAAACTTCCCCAGAAAAGGCATCTTGAGAAAATGGATGCCATCACATCTCTTCTGTCTTTTTATCTGATAGAATGTTAAGAGAAATAAGTGAGTCAGAAGTATAGATCTTGGAAGAAGATTTAAGGTCATTTACTATTTTTCAAGTTGCGTTTTGTGTTCATGCTACCTGTGATGATGTTCTAGGCCTGCTTCTACTTCATCCAAAGTACTTGGGAATTACCTCCTTATATATTAGGATTTCAATATTACTTACTTTGATACAAGCATTTTGATTTTTTAAAAAGTTTGAAAACCATCAGTTTAGCTCATATTCCTAAGACTTTATAGAGAACATATTTGAAGGTCAAAGAAGTTAAATTATATATCCACAGTCACGCAACTACTTAGAGGTTGACAGAAATTAGAAACTGTGAATCTGGCCTTCCCATCCAGGGCATTTTTTACTACAAAATGTTGATTTGATTTTCTGTTTTGAAAGACACAGAAGTGATCTGTGAAATGGTGATTAGCACTAGGCAGCCCCAGGCAGCCCTGGAGTGCTCCATGGTTCAAATGCCCAAGACCAGATGGAAGTCCAGAAGTGGATGACTCAAAGCTTATTAGTTTTGCCACCTGGGCAGTACAGCTGAACCAGCTGCCACAAGGCAGTTCCAATTTCTGCAGAGCAGTAAATGAACATAAAAATGAGTGTAAATCCCAAGAATAAAGTAATGGAGAATGGCTGCTCCAGCAAGGAGATTCATCCAGGTTGAGTTCTATTGATATCTCTTGTAGGAGGCACAGCTGCCATGCCAGGTAGAGGGCAAGAAAAGGTGTGGCACCAGGCCCTGAAGAAAACCAACCCTTGGGTTGCTCCAGGAGCCAGTCTCAGTTTGGGATATATTTGGATTCCTGCTTTGGTAGGCTCCCAGTCACATCTGATGGTGTAGATAGGGAAAAATAAGTCAATGCTAAATCGTTGACATGAGGGCAGAAGCTCCCCCTCCCCTTGAAGCGATGGAAAGTCATTTGGTTACTTTATCTTCGTAGTTCTGGGCCCTGGGGGCACAGGTATTCATGGGAACACAGGTCATTGTGGCAGACCATTAGGAATCAGGTCATTGTCCTCATGCTATCCTCATATGGAGTTGAAGTATTGTAAGTTTTCAGGATCTGTCCATGAAATACTCCAAGAGTCAGGAGTTGACCTTAAGGTTTTATTTATTTATTTTTTATTTATTGATGCTTAATCATACATCTTGATGAGTTTCAGGGTGGTAGAAGTATACATGCACACATCAGTCAATTAGATCTATGGTGCCCCCACACGGAAATGAATAAAATAATGAGGGTATGGGGCTAGGGCCAACTTGGGAGAGGTATAGTAAATTTTGCTTAAATGAGACTAGTTCACTAATGAATTTGAAAGATGTCAAATAATCTTTATATTTTGTGTCAAAATGGGCAGTAAGTAACAGAAAACCTGACTAAATTGACTTAAACAAAATAGAAGTTTACTATTATTACTTTTTGTGTAATGAGAAGTTTAGAGGAATGTGGCTCCTGGCTTTGGTTCAGCAATGATCTAGGCTTTTATGTGCCATCTTGATGAAAAGTAAAAGATGTAGTTGGAGAGGGGAAAGGCATGTACTAAGTTGCTGATGTGTTTCGCTATGGCTTTGATGCTCAAGGCTGGACCACAGGTTCATCTTCTTGGTCAACCTCTGCCTTCAGATAACCCTCTCAGGAGCTGAATGTTTATGTGTTTAGGTTTCTCAAATGACCATTACATAGTCTTACACAATAATGTAACGCTGCTGTTTATTTGTATGATGAAAGCACAGATGCCTGTACATTTTCTAACCTATTTGGACAGTTTTTTTCCTCTACAGTGACATGAAGTAAAATCACTTCATATAATATTTTGTTCATGAGTGCAGATAAATTTTTCGTTTTTCTTTTTAATTCTGGTAGGTGGCATGTTTGACCCAGGTAGCTGTTAATTATCTTATTGGCCAAAAGGAAGCGAAACGTTGGGGCACAGCTCACGGCAGTATTGTTCCTTACCAGGTAAGAGTATAACAATTTAGCCTTGAGTTACTATAAAGTCTCCAGTTTTTTATGATATGAGTTTGAGAAATGATTTCTTTTTAACCCCCCAGGGTATTCTGTAATGTATCTCTGTCTGGTTATAACAAGGTTCTGTTGTTCACTTTAAATTCTATGTTTTGCGTATTTCTTCATCAGAAGATTAGTAACAGGACACTTAAATGGATCAAAGGAACTTGCTGAAAGTGAGTGACTTTTGGGCTCACATGATGGTTTGCTTTTTTTTTTTCATCTGAAAGAGGAATCGACTATAGCCATTTTATAAAGCATGATTTGTTACCATGTCAGTTACAAAACAAATGTCACCTTCTCCATCTGACAATAATATTCTTACAGGGGTGGAGTGAAATGAAACTTTGCGTGTGACTGATCTTAATTTTTGAGCAAAGCAGATGGTTTAGGAGCTGCTGTTCTTTATTAAGTGTCTAAACTTATCCTTAGAAATTCTGGACTTTGGCTAGTGTGAATGAGTATGTGAAGAAACTGTGATCTTTCAAAAATAAAAATAAAAATAAAAACAATAACTATTCCTTTTCTTCCAAACCCCCGAACTTTGCTTAGCCCAGTTGCATCTCATCTCATTGTATTCATTGGTATATTTTTCATATCCTCCATACTATATTGTAAATTAAGAGTAGAAGTGTCAAGCTGGGCATGGTAATCCCACGCCTGTAATCCCAGTACTCGGGAGGCTGAGACAGGAGGATTGCAGGTTTGTGGACAACCTCAGCAAGTAGTGAGACTCTCATCAACCCAGTGAGACCCTGTTAAAAAAAAAATAGCTGGGCCGGGCATGGTGGCACACGCTTGTAATCCCAGTTCTTTGGGAGGCGGAGACCGGAGGATCCGGGTTCTCAGCCAGCCTCAGCTCTCTCGCTCTCTCTCTCCTTGTCTCTCTCTCTCTCTTTCTCTGTCTCCTTAGTGAGGCCCTCCACAACTTCGAGGACAGTCTCAGTAAATAGTGAGACTCTCATTAACCTAGCAAGACCCTCTTTCAAAATAAAAATAAAATAGGGCTGAGGGTGTAGTTCGGAGGTAGAATGCCCCTGGGTTCAATCCACAGTGCCACACACAAAAAAATGAAGAGTAGAAGTGTCTTTTTCATCAATGTATCTCTTCTCATAACCAATAAAAGCACAGACTAGGTACCATATAAGTATCTGTTTAACAAAGGTGTGACTTTTACTGTAGACATTTCAATGCTAGTGCTCTTGACAGAAGACATAAAGGCCACCATTCTTATTTTCTAGGAAGACCATGAATAATTATCCTTTTAATTTTAAGAAACTATTTCCTTGGGAAAAAACTAGTTTCGTTTCAAAATTCTATTTTTTTTTTTTTTTTTGCGGTACCGAGGATTGAACACAGGGGCGTTCTACCTCTGCACTACGCCCCCGGCCCTATTTTTTATACTTTATTTTGAGACCGGGTCTCACGAAGTTGCAGAGGGCCTCACTAAGTAGAGAGAGAGA
>PVJS01048220.1:0-15141 GCA_004027185.1 Glis glis
ACACACACACACACACACATACACAGAGAAAATAAGAGATATTAAGATTCTGAAAGCCAAGCTAGTCTCTGTGTTTTCTATCTTACCTTGAAATTCTTGGGGCTATGAATTTGAGAAAATACAGGGAGCATACAAAAGGGAGCTTATTTTCTAACTACTGTTGCTTTTTCTAGGAATCACATTACTATATAACAAAGTATATATCATGCCTTAAAAGAATCCCACTCAGTGGTTCTATTGCAGATTTCTCACTAAACTATCAAATTATATGTCATGAGTAAAGTGAAATTTGGGAACTTCTAATAAATTGCAAAGTAAGATGGTAATGTTAAATTCAACAAGGTTTCATATACTTTAGTTATTAATTGAACATCTGGTACACAATTATGGATTTACATATTGCTCAATGTCATAATACTGAGATGATTTGATTATGATTAACAAAGATGATTAGAAGGAATGAGATGGGGAGAAGGTAAAGGACACATTACCAAACAGAAATAATGTAATGGATAATTCTAGAGGAAATTGACAAACAAGTACAAGGATGCACTCTTACATAGTTAGAGCAAGCCTACGTACAGAAATCTTCTTATGTACATGAGGCTAATGTAGGACATTACCACTCTTAGAAGTTTTAGAAGTTCAGGACTCATTCAACATGCCAAATAATCCTGTAACTAAAATACTTATCCTTCAAATTTTATTTTGTACCTAGAAGCATCAAATTGGGAAAAACTCCAAACATAAAATCCTGGACCTAAAATTCTAAAGATTTTGCCCTGGATGTCTGATAACATGAAAGGAAGATATATCATAGACTCTGAAGTCAAAATTCAGAAAGTCTAAAATTTGGGGGACCCCATTTTAATGCTTCATTGTCCTTTCTCAAACTCAGAGTTCTCTTCTGCAAAATGATGTTTATAGCACCTAATTCAGAAGATTTTAGAGGCTAAATTAAATAATGTGAGTAGAGTATTGCTTAATAAGTAAAGTCTCCTTCCCATCATTATAGTAGATTAGCAAAACTGAGTATCCTCATAGTTATTTACAAAGGCCTTTTGCATCTCTCCATTAGAAGTGGTAGGCGACTGATGGGCACTGATGAAAGCACTATTTTTAGTGCTTTCTCTCTTGAGAAAAAGAAGCAGGAAGAATTAAAGTCCTTCCAGTCAAGAGTAAGCATAAATTACATGGTATCACTCAAGATCAATTTACAACATTACTAATAGTTATATTATCTGTCATCGTGTATTAGTGTGCTGCAAGAGGAAACTGGACTGGAAAATCAGCAGGGCTGAAGGTGAAGAATAAAATGTCCTGCTTAAGGTACAGAGGCCCTAGGGACACGGCCTATCTGGAAGCCACATCCAGTTTCAAAGACCTGAAAATTAGTAGCTTGCAAATATCTGTATTTCTAAGAGAAAACTATTCATAATCATAGTGAAATTCTGGGGGCTATGACTTTGAGAAAATACAGAGAGCATACAAAAGGGAGCTCATTTTGTAAGAAAGCTGAGAGAGAAAATAAAAAATGGATTAATTTAAGTTTACTCAAAGAAAATTAAACTTTACCATAAAGGGATATTTTATCACTTTTGAATTATTTCCATTATTAAACTCATTTTTAGATCACTCCTACAAATCCCATATATTCAAGCATATATACATATTTATGCACCACTCCTGGGGAAATCATTAAACTCTTCTGACATACTAAAATCTATTTGAAGTTTTGCAAAAAGTCTTCTCATTTCTTTGCCACTACTGAGTGATGTAACCTATTGACTAAAATGTTTTTAAGATATAGAATCTAGGTCTCAGCAATTTTTATGCTGTAAGTTTAGTAATTTCAAACCAGTAGAGGGCTCCCTGCTGTAATGTGATTCTATACATCTAAAGTCTGGCAAGAATTGTTGGTAAGGGACAAAAGTAAGAATTAATATTTGTTCTGGGCTTAAGTATTTGCTCTAACTCTGTGTTTAATTAAAAAATATAAAAAGATGAATGAAGTAAAGCCAAACCCCACTTCTGACGCTTGAGATATAATTTGTTAATGTTTCCATCATGCAAAATTTAATCTTCTATTGCTGTTCCAGTTTGAAAAATAAATGTGCTTCAGTGCTGCGAGTCCACACAGACACCTGCAGTCTGATTCTTTTAATGGTTCCATATTTTTCTCTGTTCAAAGCTCAAATAACATAAAGGGAGGGTAGGCAACTGATCAGTCTCCTTAATCCAGTGATGAAATAGGCAAAGCTCAAGAAAGGACAATATTTTTTTTTTCCTTTTTAGTACATGTAATGTTGACTATTTAAATTGTAACTTAAAATCTAAAAAAAATTGGAGAAAGGAAATAATTTTTTTCACTTTTTTTCAGTCCTCTTCCTGTGGTCTTTATTCTGCTTTTGTCGATTCCCACCTAATGAAATAAGATTTTTACAGTCCCAATAACCAGCACAACGCTTTGACAGTTTTATTTAGAGAATTTTATTAACATGATTGTGACAATTTTAAATAAGACTTATTGCATGCTCAATCTGCCAAGACAAACTGACCAAACATATTAGACATATGTATAATAAATTAACCTGTTGAACAACCTAATTCTGTCAAATTCTATTTATTTTAATTTTACCGGTGTCTTTTTCTGTAATGTTTCCATTTATGTTATATGATTTGCAAAGGTAAATGCAGGCTTAGGCAGACAACTACTCGAATATGTTTTTATGACTACAAGTACATATCTAAGCACAACTGTATCAAACATTAAAGGAAAGATTATCAAATCAGTGCAAAGAGAATGCTTATTCCTTTTTACTGTTCATAAATCTTCTCCCTTCCTTTTCTTATGCTCATTGTTATAGAACATAGTAGTGAATATAACATCAATGCCTATGAAATTATTTGTTGTTCAACTGTACCAAAGGAAGGTAACTGTAACTGACTTTAATTTTAATAGAAAATAATAAATGTGAAAAAGAATAGGAAATAGTGCATTTACTTTTAATTAAAGAAATCATTCCTATAAGAGTTATCTCCACATGCAGTAATAGTGTGTTGTGGTTGTGGACACCCGATTAAAACAAGAGTCTTGTGTACTTCAGTCATTTCCAAGGGCTGGAAACAAGCTCTTTCATGCTTTTGACTCCCCAGAAAGCAACACAAATGGAAAAAAATATCTGAAGAAATAAAGCACAAAGAAAAAAGATGAATCAATATTTTCGTTCATGGAGTTAAAAAATCTTTCTAGGGGAAAATGAACATAAACATTTTAGACAGTTAAATTATTTAAACTAAATCTAGCAGTTGTTCACTGATAGAATTTGGTCAATTTAATTTAAAACATGTTATGTGAAGACAGGAGTGGGAGTAAAAGGTTTTATTTCTGTGCATTTTTTTATTATGCTCACATATCTGGGTCATTTCACGGGATAGAGATATATAAATGAGATATTGAATGAAACCTAATTTTCTTCAGGCATTTGGGGATATTGCATATTGCATGTACTATATTAAATGACCTCATTGCTTATATAGTTTAAGAAGCCTTTGGAATAGGAGAAATAAAAACATTTTTAAAGAATCATTCCTCTTCAAGACAGTATGATCTCGCCTACTATGAATTTCACCCAACACGAATCAAATTCCAAACACTGTGGCTGACTTACCTTCTCTGACTTTTGATCTTATCACATATAAAAATGTTGCTGCCAAATTCTCTTTAAAATTGAAGACATATTTATTGAAATTACGATAAGCAGCCCCAAAAGTACATTGAATTCATTCCCTTGCTTTTAGGGGACACTCACAGACACTCATAATAAACCACCAAAAATTAGCCATACAATGCTCTTGATTTTTTAAAATACTTTTATCGGTACATTATAGTCTTTCATCACAATGTAGCTCATGGTGATAATGACATACATGTACATAGCACTTGGTGCAATAATCTTGATTTCTAGTTTGTCTTAGTAAGAAGGATTACGCAGTCATCCTCAGTAAGAAACATGGTCATGGCATTTTTCACTCCACATAACCATTAATACCATAATCCCATAACGCCTATGTCTATGCATCCATCATAGCCTTTGTACCATCAGGCTTTTCTAAGCAAACCCTTCCCCTTGCTTTACTTATGCTCCAAGTATTAAGCTGCAGTATCGCTTTTGTGATCTCCCTTTTAGGTGGGTGGGTATTAGAATGATGATGAAAAAGATGATACTCAAACAGCCAGTTATTGGATAGCTGGGTGACAGTTTCTCCATATATGTTTTTTATTGTGCAAACTTCCTCTGCAAACTTTTAAAATGTGACTTTTGCCTCTCTCCAGAAAGAGGATCATCACTCCTGGAAGATACATTAAAATACACAAAGGAAGAACACTTATAATAAGATGGAGGCGGCCGGGCGTGGTGGCGCACGCTTGTAATGCCAGTACTTTGGGAGGCGGAGACCGGAGGATCTGGGTTCGTGGCCAGCCTCAGCTCTCTCTCGTGCGCTCTCTCTCTCTCTCTCTCTCTCTCTCTCTCTCTCTCTCTCCTTAGTGAGGCCCTCCACAACTTCGTGAGACCCGGTTTCAAAATAAAGTATAAAAAAAAATAGGGCTGGGGGCGTAGCGCAGAGGTAGAACACCCCTGCGTTCAATCCCCGTACCGCAAAAAAAAAAAAAAAAATAAGATGGAGGCATGGGTATTCTGGGGTGAGGGACTGAAGTGAATTCAAGGCCACTAACTGAGGCCTGCCATTAATTCACATAAAATACCTTGAACTGTGCTGATTTTGCTATTAAGGCCTGAATAAGGAAAAACATCACCAGCACCAACCAAGAAAAGAAAAACCTGCTAACTCTTGTTTAGACTTATGAATGGGTTGTCCAGTATCATATGAAACTTCTGGATCTTCCTAGAGAACCATTATCGTTCACATTAGACAGTCATATCACTTTCTTCAAATCTATACATTCCTTTCAGATTATAATACCCACAATATGAAAAAATACTAAAAATAAAATCAGCAGTTATACTGAGGCAGAAGTCAAGAATAATATTAACATTTTGGAGTTGCCGCAAAAGTCAAGTATAATATATTTAAAGGCTGGTTTTCATTTTGTTTCTCTTGACTATAACTCAAGAAAAATTACCTCATGGGATTTCTCATGGTGGTGCCAGGTAAAACAATACGAAGTTTGGGGAGTATTTGCAAAAGCTCTTCGACCTGTACGAGCAGTTGCTTTTGTCTCTGAAGATGGGTTAATGTCCACACGATATCTTAGAAGACAGCTTTTCAATGGGGCAGGGATGACAAATCTATAATATTGATCTATAATTAATTTGAATACAGAATATTCTTCAAGCCACTAATAGGTACTGTGTGTTGTATATGATACTGACATCTGAAATATATTTGGCAATAAAAGTTTTCATTAGTTTTGAATCTGGTATCTATGGTCACAGGATTATTTCCATGGAGGAAGGCTGAGAATTATTTAAATGAAACCTTATAAGCTGTATGTAAAATTTTGTATGTCATAATTACCTTTTCCCCACTTCCCAAAGAATGGGTAGTCCCCTTTAGACTATCTGTATCTGGATTTAATATTTAACAGTATCTGTATCCTGAGTAATATTCAAAATTCTGACCTAAAAAGAGAGTAAAAATGATAACAATTCTGGTTTATGTTGTTGTTGTTAATCCATCAATTTACCACTAAGTCTTTCTACTTTTGAAACTGTAATTCCAGTCCTATTACCCACATTCCTCATCCCTAACATAAAACATAAAGATCTTCCTTTTCCAATGACCTAAAATGCATTTTGCTTCCTACCAGAAATGCAGTGCTGCAGCTTGCCGTTTTGTTCAGTTTGTTGTTAATTTGTCTCAGGCTACTATCTCTCCAAAAAGATGTGGCACTGATAAAGCCTGGGGATCACAATCCGATTGGAGTAGTACACAGTGGTGAGCCTTGCCTAGGCCAGCCTCTGAGTTCTTAAGTGCCTTTCTAGATTGTGATGGCTCATTATCATGGCAAACCTTTGAGGTTGGATATCTAGTTTGTTGATGAGGCAATGGAAATTCAAATGTTATGTGGTTTACCTTGGAGTGAAAAAACTACCAAATATTAGAGCTAGGATGATGATTCACATTTACAGTGTCCCCCAGAAACTAATTGCACATTCCAGGACATCGGTTTGATCAATATGAACATCCATGGTGAATTCATTTCCTTTTTTCATAGTAATCACCAGATTTGGATTTGCTTGGTTGTTATTATTTTTATTATTTGTATTACTAGGGATTGAACCCAGGGTGCTCTACCACTGAACTACATTCATAGCTCTTTTTATTTTATTTTATTTATGTTTTTGAGACAGGGTCTTGCTAAATCCCCAGGCTAGCCTCAAACTTGTGATACTCCTGCCTCAGCCTCCTGAGTAGTTGGGATTATAGGCATGTGTCACTGTGCCTGGCTGCTTAGTTATTTTTTTGAGTTAATAACTACTAAGTTTCTGAGACCTTTCCACAGTCAATAACTTTGAGGATAAAAACTACAGTTTTTATATAAATGAAATCCAGATTGAAATTAATCAAAATGAATATGTCCTTCTAAATGTGTGTATGATCCTGAAATACTCACCCTGTTGTATTAGAAATATTTAAGAAAAAAGATTTGCTTTCATATTTTTTAATATATGTGTGTATAGAAATAATACATATAATCAATTTAAATATATGTTACATATACAACTTTAAGGTAGAAAATTATTTAACATGGACTCAAAATAACCACTTGATTTTTGTAATCATTCCACTTAAAATTTTCCCTTGTTAGTCAGGCACAGTACTGCACACCTGTAATTGCAGTACTTCGGAGGCTGAGACAGGAGGATTGCAGGTTCAAAACCAGCTTCCAACAACCTAGTGAGGCTCTTAGCAACTTAGCAAGACACTATTAAAAAAAAAGAAAGAAAAGAAAAAAGAAATTTCTCTTGTTGAATACTTATCTGGACTTTTGTATTTAAGCCATTCATTTTAGGTATCCATTGTTGTTTATGTTAAATGCATCACTTTAGATAATTGTTCACTAACACGTTTCAATGAAATATATTTATGAAATGAAGACCGTAAAACTCTGACTTGGGCTAGTGGAAGAATAAATGAAAATTTAGGATTTTTTTTCTTTTTGCAATATTCCTTTCTAATGTATGAATATGTTTCCAGATACAGACAAGCTCAATGCACACACTTATTTTATCTGAGGTCTGGGCAAGTCCCACGATTTTAACAGCTGGATATAAAATATGAAATAGGAAGTTCATTCTGAGTGTCAAGCTCTCCTTGCACTAACACATCATTAGTGGCCTTGTCTTCAGGCGATTTCCTTGACTTTCCAGGGAGTTCAACTGATGCCTAAACTCTGGCCTGGACAGATGCTCCCCATGCTTCCTCCACCTCTTTCCCCAAAGTTCATCAACTGGCAGGTGGCTAATCTGAGTAACTAATGCATATGAAAACGCCAGTGAGAACTGCTGTGTGATTCCGCTGTTCCTCCCAAGCATGTCTGTGTTTCAGAGGCCTTATTAAAAATGGTTCTAAAATGAGCAAATCAGGCATCTAATGGTGAAGGGAGAGAGAACAGCAGGAGACGTATTTGTGTGCACGTGGCCTGTCCTTAAATCCCAAACCCTGAAGTTGCGAACAAAGTGAATGTATTTATCACACACCTACGTACATATCTGTCTAGGATGGTTTGAGTACACCTACCATACTACTTAATAAATGACTCCAATGAACATTGAAAAAACAATGTCGCCTTGAACAGTTTGAATTATAACCAGATAGCAACATCCTACAGTTTTTATTGAGGTGATGAGACAAATACTTCTCATATACTTTAACCCTTAGATAAACTTACAATTGAAATGAAAACTTTAAAGTACTTGAAGTATTCATAAGAGAAATAAAATACCTGAGACAGTCAACATATATTTTAATTCTCAAACATGTATTTGTTGTCATAATATTTAAATAGAAAATACTCACTGAAATGCCAAGGAAGGAACTTGAAATATTTTAAATAGGAAATCACACTTTTGGGAAGACTGGAGAATTAATTATCTTACTAAAAAATTACCATTTACTCATCTATATGTTTTCAGCCAAATTTAGATTTCTACATTTTTTTCCTAATATTCCCCTGGAATAGTTGCACCCTCCCTAACAAATCATACATTGGCCCTAAGTAGAAGAGTATATTTTCACCTAAAATTTATTCCTCTGACATTGCTAAGGTTCATAAAATAACAGTTAACCAGCTATTTAACAAAACTATAACAACCACAGCAATAAGAATTTTTTCTTAATGAAAACACACTAAACATGCATTATTTTTATTAAATTGTTTGGAGAAAATAAAATCAACTCTTTGCAATATATACTTTTAACACAGTGTTTTGGTTTGGGTAAAGATGATATTGCCTGCTATATTAATAAGAATGCAGAACAGAAATCAAACCTGAATTGCTAAAAGGAATTTCTATTTCCTATTAATGCAAGGGAACAAATAAGCACAAATAGAACAAGAGTAGAAACTTGGGCCTTTCAAAATGAAAACGTCAGAAAGATATTAGGTAGTGGTAGATTTTTTTTTCTCCTAGAATTTTGCAAGAGCTCAGTTTGACAAATGCCAACTCAAAAGAAATTGAGAATTTTTGTGCTGTTTTTTTTACTTTTAATATAGTCTATATTGGAATAGAGTAACCAAAATATTTAGTCATATGCAGATAAAGGCAAAAAGTCTTCAAGAAATAATTTCCAGACACAATATCTATTACTTGGAAGTCTTGTGTTCTTTTGTGTTTATTTTTATCTCTTATTTAAAAGAAAATAGAATTACAGCTATGTTTAATATTAGATCTTAAGGTAATTTATTACTACTTACATTTTAAAACAAGCATTTTTACATTAGTTTTAAATATATATTAAAGTTTTTAGTTGAGGAAAAGCAATATAAAAAGTTCATGTGAATGCCCATGTGATAAAGATAATGGTATCTTATTTGAAGAGAGTACATATATATCTCTACCATTAAATACATACTGATATAAATTTTAAGGAAGAGAATATATTAGATATATGATGGCCAAGTTTTTAAAACACACACACTCAAAATAAACCTTAGAATTAAGTTTTAAAATCCTTTACCTGACTTACAAAAACTGAAAAATCAGATATATCACTATTTTACTACTCACTAGAGGCAAAAGGCACTTCTAATTTGGGTGTTCAAAAGTACTGGCTGAATTTACACAACAAACACAATATGTTTGTGTTCATTTCAACCACTTCTTCAGTTTCCCAGAGCTGATAATCTCTTATTATGTACTACCATTTATTTACTTCTAAACATCTAAACTGCCCAAGAAATTGTGCACCCTTTTCAACAATATTCCTAAGGACTATTCTATTGTCCATCCAAACCACATTTGAGCTACCACAATACTATTTGGAAAGCATAAATA
Source organism: Glis glis (assembly GCA_004027185.1). Lineage (NCBI taxonomy): Eukaryota > Metazoa > Chordata > Mammalia > Rodentia > Gliridae > Glis > Glis glis. The sequence continues at coordinate 9,525 of PVJS01048220.1, forward strand.
TTAATAACAAGATTAGAAGTCAGTTAGAGGTCCCTAAGCCCACCTACAATTCAGAGAAGAGATTTAAGACAGTTGGCATGAATTAGCTACCGTGCATGCAAACCCATCTGGTTGAAATTGTATAAACCATAATTAGCATAAAGTGAAAATACATGCTACATTTCTCAAAAACATCTGTGGATTTTTCATCTTGCAATTCAAAGTTCTAATAAAGTGTCTTTAATGATACACAACTTTAAAAATTCTAATATGGCCAACCCTTACATTAAGAGATGGCAATCGAGCAATGTGAATTTTAAAATTGTCATTAATTAACTACTAGATTCTCATTTTTCCTTATAAACAATGATATATCTTCTATTTAGTTTGACTTTCTAGAAAATTTCTAAATATTTTGATATACATACTCTCAATATCCAGGCTTCATTCTCATTTTTTCCAGGTAAGATTTTTTAATTTTTGTAAGTTTTTAAAAATTTTTAAAAATTTTTCATTTTGAAGTTTGTCAAAAGGATAGATACAAAGAAATGCCCAATTTACCACAACTGGAACATACAGAAAAACTGAAGAGACAGCCAAAGTAGATGTAATTTATATTCATGGGATAACCAGAATATGTATTGTGCTAAAACTGATGCCTCACTATATTTTTCTGATAATCTATTTACTAAAAGCCATAGACATGTAAGATCTTTTAGAACTTTTTCTTCAATTACAGAAGAGAAACAATAAGGATATATAAAGAGAGGATGAAGCTTAAAATTATTATTCCTTCTTAATTCTTTTATTTCTGACTACAGAAATTTAGAGCATTTACATCCTAAGCACAAAGCTCTGCTTCAGCAAAAATTATCAAGAAAATCATTCTATCCTAATTTACTAAAATGCCATTTTTGTGCTAAAAATTAATTCTATCAAAACAGCTCGTAGATTTTCAGTGTACTCAAAAGCCTAGACCTCCTCACTAGATAACAATTTTCAGTACTTGAATAAAAATTTAAGTTGGGAAGAGCATGTGTTTACAAATGTAGAATACCATTCCACCCTGCTTATCCAGGATATTTAGTGTGCTACCAAAAATTTTTCTTTGTATTTGTCCACTGTCTAGGAAACAACAACAACAAAAAGTCTCTTAAAAATTAGTTCATTTTTAGCAGAAAAAACGCCATGTTTATAGAAATAATAGTGATGTCTGGTTTTAAAAATAGGACAGTATATCTTGGAGAGATATGTTTTGAAAAGATCCTTCCACATTGTTTTTTCTTGTGTCAAAGGGATGATTAGCGTAAATGGGAACCTCCCCGAGTGAGTGGGCTAATAGAAGGCCAACTCACATATGGCCTGCAGCTTGGGAGATTTCTCTCAGTGTTCTGCCAGAGATGGGACTGCCCAGATGGTTTCTCATGTAAGTCCTAAGTCATAAACTGCATCCTACTAGCCAGCCATGCCAGAACAGGCCCAAGGGTTTACAGAGTCTTGGCTGATGGGAAGCAGTGACTGCTTCCTAAGGAAGCCACAGCTGCTTTCGTGAGAGACACCCCAGATGCCTGAATTTTCCCTGACTTTCCATTTTTGACTACCTGTTCTAGCAAAAGTTCCAACAAGGGCAGAGGCAGGCAGCAGGCACCCAGCTGTTTTCAATAAACCTTGGCAACACAGGTACTGATTACATAAATACTACAGACATTTTGAGGTATTAAAAAAGGTTTGAGCCTGGACCAACACCCCACTTCTCCTATGCTCCAAATAACGATGATGATGATGATAATGGTTTTAATTGTGAAAGCAAAGATTATTAAAGGGCACATGATACCATGATCTGTTGGGAAGGAGTTCAAATTATACAAAGTTTTGGAAAGATGCAAAATCTCCACATTAGAGGCACAGGTATATGTATTATGTGTGTGTGTGTGTGTGTGTGTGTGTGTGTGTGTGTGTGTATGATAATAATATAAATAATATAATCATGTAAATGTGTACTTAATTTGATTTATTTTTCCCATACCCTGGCTAAAAAAACCATTCAGTTGTTGTGGTATTTATTTACATTATAGTAAATTTTCCTTTTTTATACATACATCTAAAATAAATTAAAATAAAATCTCATATCTTAAAAACTCCAAGTGAGCAGATTAATAAATACACATCTCTATATTAATATCAGAAGCCTAGAAAAGATATTAATTACTATTTTAATTAAGATGGATTTTCCTGACTTTTAAAAATTATACATGCTTTCTGGATTTGATATTTGAAAACTGGAATTTTAAATAACACCCTCACGCTTATAGGTCACGCACAAGTTTTAAAAAATGTTTCTTATATTTGACATGTTAGGACAAAAACTTGAACATTATAAAACATGAATTGGATTTTCAGTAATCTATATTTCTAGGTGACTGCAATTTCTCATATACAAAGTAATAATCCTATCACAGAAAACAGATTGCATTTAATTTTCTACTTTAAGATTCTTATTTATTTATTTACATATTTATTTATTAATTTATTGTGGTACTGGGGATTGAACACAGGGGCATTCTACCTCCAAGCTATACCCACAGACCTATTTTTAATTTTTGTTTTGAAACAGGATCTTGCTAGGTTGCTGAGAATCTGTCTACCTAGGTCACTGAGGCTGGCCTCAAACCTGCAATTCTCCTGTGTCAGCCTTCCAAGTACTGGGATTACAGGCATGTGCTACCATGCCCAGCTAAGACTCTCATTTATTTTTACCTTAATGATTCACAAAAATGACCTTTGGCTAAGAACAGATGCTCCTGAATAAAAGCAACAGAGGAAATATTTTTCAGTTGTTTTAGAAAAATAATTTGGGATAAAGTGACCAACTTCTAACTCCAAAACATAAAGCTACTTTACAGGTAATCAAACTATCATTGGTAAATGAATGAACAGACCAAGAAAGTTGGACATAAAATGACCTTAGTAAAACCAAAAGAACTCTGGCAATGGAGTAGGATGACTAGGTTTTCCCAATTCAATACAAATTACTTTGCCTCAGAAGGTCACTTACATTGTAAGTTTCTGTATATATAACATGGGATAATAGCTTCCCTGATATTTCACAGAATTATAGTATTAATTTATTTTAAATGATATTTAGAATTGTAAAGTACCATGAAAATACTATTGTTAAAAATTGTAAAGTACCATAAAAAAGATAAACTATTAAGGTATACTATTACTCTTCCTAAAAAATTTCAAAAAATTAAAAGTGAAAACAGTGTCAGATAAGAATTGGAGATAGATACGAATTGTAAGTAGAATTTGGAAAGTAAGAGAGATTTTAGTACTTTCTTATTGGTGGTCATATCTTAAAACAATGTTTTGTTTTGTTTTTGTCTGATGGTACTGAACCCAGGGGCATTCTACCTCTGAGCTACATCTCAACCCTTTATATATTGTTTTCTTTTGTACTGGGCATTGAACCCAGTAGCATTCTACTTCTGAACCCAGCCCTAATTTATTTTTAATTTTGAAACAATGTCTTGCTAAATTGCTGAGGGTCTCACTAAATTGCCAAAGCTGGCTTCCAACCTGTGATCTTCCTGTCTCAGCTACCCAAGTACTGGGGTTATAGGCATGCATCACCATGCCTGGCTTATATTTTCTATTTTGAAGCAAGGTCTATTCAAGTTACCACAGACTGGCCTTGAACCTGTGATCCTCCTGTCTCAGCTTCTCAAGTACTGGGATTACAGTCATGAGCCACTGCACCTGGCATTAAATGATGTTTTTAAAGCTGTAAATTTATGTAAATTGCTACAAAAATGGAGTAAGATTTTAGTGAGGAACTACAACTGTAGAGTGATCATTGTGAGAGTATTTCATTATGTACTTTATCTTTTAAGAATATGAAGTCTGATGTTCTTAGTGAGTTTTTATGCCATCCTTTTGAAATATATTTCAGTGTCCTAACATTTTAATTTTAATTCCTTAGATATAATATTAAATATGAGACCATCATTTCTATATATCCTCCCATTCCCCTATCACCCAACTACTATATTGATATTTCATATTACACTGAATTCCCTATTTATATCTAAAACAGCTCAAAATAATTATTTTTGCACAGATCTTTTTTTCCAGGGGTTTCTGAGCAGCATAATGAAATATAAACATAAAAATTCTACAATACACAGGCAATTCTTTAGTGGTAGTGTCTCTTGAAACATTCTTTGACAAATGTCTAAAGAAATAGATTAAACAAAACAGTCAATTCTGAGAAAAACCAAGATGAAGGAATGATAAATTCTTGGAGCGAGCAATTGACAGGGAGCTGCAAAAGAAGGGACCAAATTTAAGGACATAACAAAGGAATAAAGGCAAGAAAAATGCCACAGAAGATTTATTGTTCCAGATCTTTCCTCTGTTGTAAACAATACCCCGTTAGACAATCCAAACCCTTGAAAAATGATTAAAAGATTCAATGTAGAACCATTGTTGAAGAACCTAATGTTCTAAATCACAACTGACAAAATACTAAAGCTCCTTTAAATAAATGTAGTCTTCTATTCATTCTGTGACCATTTACTTAGCACTAGGTAGGTATAGTCCACAAGAAAGCATAGCATGGCACCTGGTTCAAAATGAATGTATGCACACAAAATTACCTTGACTCATTAGGTTGTATTCATTCACAAATATTTATCATGCTCCTGTTCCCTGCTGGACATTTCCCTGCTCACAGAGAACCCAACTGGTGAGCAATATATGATCCTTGAATTCATAGAACTTAGATCTACATAGTTTTTCATAAACATGTCTTTTTCTTCTAAGGCTAGCTTTTAATATGTGCTATTTCTAAATCTTCAGGTAGAATTATCTTTACAATGTTGTCATTAAATATAAAAGAAAATATTTTACTAAACTGAGATAAATCACAGGGTAATATTACATTTTTAATGATATAGCTTATTTGTAAAATGAATAAAGGAATTGTATCCTCCATGGCTACCTTATTTTTATTTATTATTTTATTTTATTTTTTATTTTTTGGTACCTGGGATTGAACCCAGGGGCATTCTATCTCCAGGTTACACCCTAGCCCTTTTTACATTTTATTTTGAAACAGGGTCTTGCTAAGTTGCTGAGAGTCTAAGTTGCTGAAGCTAGCCTTGAACATGCAATCCTTCTGTGTCATCCTCCCAAGTACAGACATGTGCCACCACTCCCAGCTCCTTAGAGGATTCTAAATTTTTTTTTTTTTTTTTTTTTGCGGTACTGGGGATTGAACGCAGGGGAGTTCTACCTCCGCGCTACACCCCCGGCCCAATTTTTTATACTTTATTTATTTATTTATTTATTTTTGCGGTACCGGGGATTGAACCCAGGGGCGTTCTACCTCCGCGCTACACCCCCGGCCCTATTTTTTATACTTTATTTTGAAACCGGGTCTCACTAAGTTGCGGAGGGCCTCACTAAGTAGAGAGAGAGAGAGAGAGAGACAGAGAGAGAGAGAGACAGAGAGAGAGAGCTGAGGCTGGCCGCGAACCGGGATCCTCCAGTCTCCGCCTCCCAAAGTACTGGGATTACAAGCGTGCGCCACCACGCCCGGCTTTATACTTTATTTTGAAACCGGGTCTCACGAAGT
>PVJS01048221.1:0-15139 GCA_004027185.1 Glis glis
TCCGGTACCTGGCGCGGGGGCGGCCCGGCCCAGGTGGCTCAGGGACTGGAGGTGAGGCGCGCGCGCGGAGACGCCTGGGGGTGTCCGGTACCTGGCGCGGGGGCAGCCCGGACAAGGTGGCTCAGGGGCCGGCGGTGTGGCGCGCGCGGGGACGCCTGGGGGTGTCCGGTACCTGGCGCGGGGGTGGCCCGGCCCAGGTAATTTTTGTAATCTTTAAACAAAAGTATATTTTTTAGATGAAATATAAACATTTTCAAAGGTTTATGGAGATTCTAGGTGAGGAGCTTGAATAGGGAGTATCAAAATCTCTTCCAATGTCTAACTATTCCAATAAGATACCTTATCATCCTACAAGAAATAATTTATATTATTTTATAATCAATGTGGGATTTTTAAGGAACAGCTTTTCCCTTAAGTTCAAAGGAAAAGGAAAAGTGTTATTTAAGTGGGAGGTACAAATAGTAGGAACGCAGAGTGAAGAGACACATTTACTCTTAAGCCAATAAAGCTAAGAAGCAAAAGGGACTGGAGCGATGTGTTCACACGTCATGTTTTTGTAAAATGTGCAAGAACCAAATGAGTAAACATTGTAACATCAATTGGTAAACACCAACTGTATTTTTGCAATTATAAAATATTTTATATTTGCATTTTCCATTTCTTTCTTGCCTTTGTCATAATTACCTTCTATCACACTTATCGATCTGATTGGTGACAATAGAATGACCACGGACAGCTTAGGAATCTTTCTTAGGGAAGGTGACTTGGGATAGCTTAGGTTTATAGGGTTTATTTCTGTTCTTTGTAGTCAGTTTCAGAAATAGATAAGTTCCTACCAACTGTACCAGTAAAAGAATGGCTTACAGGAATATACTCGAGGTACACCGAGCCAACTCACCTGCCATAGTGGCAAGTTGCAGGGAAGAGTATTCCACAGTGATACGACTATGTCCTGCAGTATGAATGCAATCCAATACAGGTTTCACCTAAATTGACAACAATCATTAAGTATTTACCTGGTGTTTTCAAAAGCATGTCTTGAAGCTAAAAGAGACTGTCCAAAAATATCAATAATGTAAAACTAATTTTTATCAACCATGCTAGACGGGGACTGATATGTCTTTCTAATCTTGATAGGAAGTACTTTTGCAATATAATTTTTTTCATGAAGAGCTAATAAAAATGTTTTCCCCCTGGATATTGTGATGTTTGTGGTATTTCCAGCTTTTTAAAATTTGGTCTTTCTATTAATTTTGTGTCCTGTTCTATGAATTTGCTTTTATATCTCATTTGAAACAATTTTATGCTCTTTTACTTGAAGTAGACTCTCAAATTGGATAAATTTCAAAATTATATCTTCCCTGGCAGAATTGCATAGTAAAAGGAGACGAATACAGACCAATCTTTATTCTGTTGTTGATTTTTTTCTCCTTAAGCAAGTTGTTTAACATAACTAGACCTCTTTTTTAATATCTTCAAAATAAGGGCCCCATTTTTAAGAACTCTTCTATTCATGCTGATAATGCTAACTTTCACCTAAGGCTCATGCTGCAAAAAGATATTACAGGAATCTTCCCACCATACTTTTTGTTTGTTTCTTTTGCTTTGTACAACAACTTACTGCAAAGAACTACCTTTTCCCATAAGACTTGTAAGACTCATGCATGACACTTGTTTAGCCTATGGCAAGGCTGGACACAGAGCCTCCACATTCCCATTCTTTACCTCATAAGTGATTCGCTTAACTGCCTTATCCCAGCAGATCAATAGGAACAAAATGTAACATTTTGTTAAGTAACATTTTGTTAACTTCAGTGAAATTTCTCTCCTTCCTCCTGGCTTCTAAACATTAGCATGCCTTCAACCTGAGCCATCAGATAGCCCTGCCTGAAAATAGTCTGGCCTCAAGGTGATATATAATCCAATTGCTATCCTTTCATTCCAGTTGACTCATACAGGGATCTTTTACTCATCACTATAAAATAAAACACCATTTTGTCTAACTTGACACAGTTGCATGCCTCACAGTCAACATTCTCCCTATTGCAATTGTCCTTTTCTCTCTCTGGCAATACACCTTTTGAATAAAAGCTCTTCTTACTCACTCTAGATTTCTTCTTTATTTCACAATGCAAAAATGTGCCTGTTAAAGGGTTAGAGCAATGGAGCCAGCATGTTATCTGTAAATTCCAAAATTCTACTCTTCCTATGAGTGAAGCTACTGAATCAGTAAACTGCATAGAAGTTGTTTAAGCCCCATATTTAATCATATTCATGCACTGAAAAGGCTCCATTTATGGCTGAATCTTTTATAAAAGCCAATCATGCAATAAATGCCCATATAAATATTGTACATTTCTCCAAGAAGAGTTTTCCTGAATTGTAAATTCCATGAAGGCCTGTGTCACACTATTCCAGCATTACTAATGTAACATGTGGGAACAAATCATCAGATTTCTTTTATGACAAAATTCATATGTTGAAATGGTTTAAATTAAAGAAATAACTGCAGGAGTAGAATACTATTCTTCTCTGCCAATTTCTCACGTTTGTGAAATTCTCTAGAGGACCTGTAAATGGCGTTTCCAACAGCAAATGTTTCTAAAAGCCCCAAGGACCCCTGGAAAGCCAGATCACAAAACATGCAGAGGATATTAAAACCTAGAAACTTTTAATATGCTAATGTTTGGAGCATATTTTTAACTAGGTACTTTCTCTAAGATCCCTTCTCTGCATACCAGCTGCAAAACATTCACACCGCCTACAGCAACCATGGCTGAAAGAACTTAAAGCAAGCATATCAGCAATCAATAATGGCTTACAAGGAAAAATTTTAGAACAAAAGTCTGACATAATGTCTCTATGATGAATTTATATGCTGTTTTAAACTTTGTTAATACACAAAGACACTCTGTGTGTGTGTGTGTGTGTGTGTGTGTGTGTGTGTGTGTGTGTAAATCTTTTGTCCCAATTAGAGAGAGCTACTTTCTGGAAGAAACTAAACCTAGTTTCTCTTCATGGCTTAACATCAAATAGAGGGTAGGAAATGTTAGGACATAGAGCAAAATATACTTCTTTGTGAATTTATTCTCTTCTTACTTTCTTTGTTAGTTCTTTTCTTCTCTTTCTGCTGCTTCCTCTTTCCTTTGTGACATATTTTCTAGACACAAAGAAGTGCTCATTGCAACGTGTACCCACTTTAAAAAATAGAAATAAGTAACCACAGACTTATTATTGAATTAAAAATACAGGATGATACAGTACACCTAAAACTCTATTTCCCACGAAATTGAACCACTTCCCACACCTTTAGATGTAAACACTAAATTTTATTTTTAATAATTTCTTTGTTTTTCTTTACAGTTCCTCCCCATATAAATGAACGCTTAAATCATATATGTTTAAACTTTCTTGCTTTTGGCAGTTACATATATAGAATCGTGCTGCATATATTATTTTCCCAATAATATTATTTATTTATTTATCTGATGCATAATAATTGTACATATTTATGAGGTATAATGTGATATTTTGATATATATATACAAAGTACAATGATCAAATAAAGATAATTAGCCTATCCACCATCTTAAAATTTATCATTTTTTTTTAGGAACATTCAAAATCTTCTCTACTAGTTATTTTAAAATGTACTGTAAATAATTGTTGACTTTTTCATTTCAGTCAATCTCAGTTATTGAAATTCATACTACACTATACAAATCTTATCTGTATATGTTTTAAATTACACAAAGAACATTTGCATTCTTTGGACTAACAACATTGAGATTATTTGGAAGCATGTTATATATGCAGAATATTTCACATCATTGCAGAATCCCCAAAATTAGAATTTGCATTTAACAAGATCCCCTGGAGATTCATACTCATGTTAAAATTCAAGAATTACTTCATTGTTTAATTAGAGCATAAGGTATTTTTATCTTCGTAATGTAATTAATTAATTATACTAATTAATATTAATTGTTATTGAATTATCTGTGACATTTAGATAGATTTGTTTGCAATAATAAACATTATTTCATTTATTCAACAAATATATACTGTGTACCTACTACATGTTAGGTATTGAAGTAAATACTTAAGATTTTTCAGAAAATAGAGAAGAAATATAACGTTTTTATAGTTATTACACTTTTATGAAGGGGAAAAATATCTACATAATAAACATGTTTTATATAACATATTAAGTCATTGCTACGAATGGTATTGTGTTCCCACAAAATTCATATGTCAAATCTCTAAACCTCACTATCTCAGAATGTAACTGTATTTGGTGATAGGACACATAAGGATGTAATTAAATTAAAAAAATACCATTAGAATGGTCCCTAATCCAATTTGACTAGTGTCTTTAAAAGAAGAGGAAATTGGGACACATAGAGAAACACCAGATATAGCACACACAGAAGACCCAGCAAGAACGTAGCTACCTGTATGCAAAGGAGACCTGCTGCAGAAGAAAATAGACATTTTGACACCTTGATCTTGAATTTCTTTGTACCTTCCAGAACTGTGGGAAAATAAATGTCTGTTGATTAATGCACCCTGTCTGTGTTATTTTATGGCAACTCCAACAAACTAATATAGTGCTTCGAAACAGGATCAGGGTAATATGGATGGGAAAGTCAGAACAGGGGATACATACAGTTTTAAATAGTGTAATCAGATTAAATTGCATTGACTAGGTATGAATGTCCACAAACCTAAAACACATGAAAAAATTTCATGAGGATATTTGATGAGAAATACTCCAGTCACAAGAAAGAGCCATATAAAGGATCCGAGCATGGGATCTTCATGGAAGAGTCAGGATGTCAAAATGGCTGGGAGGAGAGTGAGCAAAGGACGGAACAGTAGATGAGTTCAGAGAGTTATTAGGACTTTGTCTTTACTTTGACTGACATGGATAGAAACTGCACAGTTTAGGTAGAGGTGTAAATGGTCTGGCTTACAGTTGTAAGGTGTAAAGTCCCATTCTGGTGGCTCTGTTAAGAATAGAATGTAGAGTCAGAAAAAGGAGACTCAATGAGACCAGCTAGTGATAACTTTCTAAGAGCCAATAAGAAAAAAAATATACACATAAATCATTAGTATTAGTACTGACAATCCATTAGCAGATTGCTTGTTGTGTTAAATATATAGGTCTTCACACTTTTATGGTATTTTGATTTTTTTTTTTTTTGTATTTGGGATTGCAGGGACATTGCATCTCTGAGATGCACCTCTGGCCCTTTTTACTTTTTTCTTTTAAAACAAGGTCTTGCTAAATTGCTGAGGGTTTCACTATATTGTTGAGGCTAACCTTGAACCTGCAATCCTCCTGTATCAGCCTCCCAAGTACTGGGATTACAGGCATGCACCACTGTTCTTGGATTTGGTATATTAATTTTAAAACCAAATTTACTTAACTTTTATTTTCTTTTTGTTTGTGGTCCTGGGGATTGGATCCAGGGCCATTCTACTACTGAGTTATAGTCACAGCCATTTTTGTTTCTTTTTTTCCCTATTTTTGGTCCTGGGGATTGAACCCAGGGGCCTTCTACCTCTGAGTTATACCCCCAGTGCTGTGATTAGAAGTCTCTGCACATGAACGACTCAGAGTCAAAATTATCAGAGATACAGGGCGGTTGGGGAGAAGACAGAAAATCTTCTGCTCTCCTTCAACCTGTATCTTTTTTTTTATTCAGGGTTTAACCAACACATTGTAAAAATGATTAAACACAGGAGCCAGAAAAGCAGACATGGGATGAGTCAGGGAAGAAAAGGGTAAACAATTCTGGGAAATAAGGAGGTTGCATCATGGTCCACACCACTTATAGGTCCTATCTGGTCCTTGGGAACTTGTGTGCATGCAAACAATTTCCACTTGGGTGAGCTTGTGCTCATTCAGGCTGGTTCAAGGTGACCTCAGGGCTGTGGGTCAAGAAGGCTTCCAACACTACAGCCCTATTTATTATTATTATTATTGTTGTTGTTGTTGTTGTTTATTATTATTTTGAAATAGAATCTCACTAAGTTGTGGAGTGCCTAGATAGGTTGCTGGGGCTGGTTGCAAGCTTGCAATCGTCCTGTCTTAGCCTCCCAAGTAATGAGATTGCAGGAATGTGCCACCACACCTGGCTTTTTATTCTTTTGAAAGAGAGTTTCTTTAAATTGTGCATTGGCCTCAAATCTGCAATCCTCCTATCTCAGACTCTGCTCCCAGCTCTCTAGCTTTTTTTATGGCTAGCCTTTTTTTTTGATGGCATGTGTCTTGTTTATGAGACCTTCCCCAATACAAAGTTCTAAAGATTTTTTTTCTGTAGAGCTTTAAATTTTAATCTTATAGATGTAAATCATTATCTCATTTGGAAATGAATTTTGTATATGATTTTAGGTGAGGAACTACATTTACTTTATTTTTCACATGGATGACCAATTATCCATCATCATTTGCCAAATAGTGCAGTTATTACTCATCCACACTGCCAATTCTGTCATATGTAAAACTTATGTATATTGTTTATTTCTGAGCTTTTTAATTTAATCTTTCTATTCTAGCTAATCCCATACTGTCTTAATGAATCTACCTTTTTATTAATCCTATTTCTGAAAGATATTATATCCAATTTGTACTTTAGAATACCTTATTCTTTCCTTGTACGCATGTAATTTTTAGAATAAATCTCTCACATTTTCCTGTAAATACTGTTTTTATTAGGTAGGATTTCCCTATCATATAAAACATCCATCATAAAATGCTGTCTCACAGTTTCTCACTATCAACACAGGTACAATACCAGAGTATCATAGGCATCGTATATACATGAAACATATTGGGAAGGATCTCCTTAAATTGTTTGTATGGCAAGATTTGGTTTAGTAAATGAGAGAGGGAAAGGCAGGAAGAAGATAAAAGGAGGGTCTGATTATAAAAGGCACATAAACGCATTTTGATGCACCACATTGCTTACAGTGGCTAAATCAGTCACTGTTTATGATTTGCCTTACAACTGTTACATGTAAGCATTTAGAATTAGAGTGTGGGAAGGAACCTCAGGTACAATCAATCCAATTCCTCCCATTTTACAGCTAAGGAAAGGGTCCAGGGAACTTAGGCAAATGGCAGACTAGGACAAGAATAAAGGCTTCAGGCCTCAGCTTCTCACTACACAACATTCATTGATCCCCATAGACAGACTCATTTTCTGGTAATTTGAATAAACTTGTGATCTATTAATCAATCCTTTTGTTCAGTCTGAGGTATGTAAAACAAAAAACAATTCAATTTACATTTGCCATGCACAATATTTTTTTGGTCTAGGTTGTAATGAGGATGAGGAATGTCACCCACTAAAGCTGAACAAACTTACTCTCAAGTTTGGGGGTTAGCATGTAAACAGGGCATCACAGATTATAATTTATCTTTCACCTGTGGCCTACATAACTACATGTCTGCAAATCTAATGATTAGGTCAATTATTCTTGATTTACTTTTAAAAGGTAAAGACAAAGATAGTAATAAGGCCGGAGTGAAATGGTACAGTTCTAACACACCGATCTGGAAGAATTTCTTTTTGAATGTGAAAGATGACATGTACTATATAGAGGAATCTAATACTAGAAGATACTCAGAAGCAGCCCTCGTTGTCAGAAATTTAAGGATGTGCTAAATTCCAAGAGGAACCTCAACCGGAGTTTGTTCTGCTTCAAAATCAAAAACAATTTTCTAAGATAAATGGAAAGATTAAGTATAATAATCAATATTGAATTTTATAATAGAATGATCACATTAGATTTCCATCTGGATGTAATAGAATTTATTTACTTTCATAACACATAATTTTTCCCTCACTATAAAATTGAGATCTGAAATCACTTGGATTATCTAAATATTGATATCTTTTATTTTATTTATTTTTTGTGGTGCTGTGGATGAAACCCAAGGTCTTGCATATGTTGGGCAAGTGGTCTACCACTAAGCATAATCCCCATCCCCTAACATCTTTAAAACTAGTGGTCTTCCCATAGAGCAGTTAAGATTTCGGCAAATCTAGGTGAATTTTCATGTCAAGCAATAAATTGTTGACAAATAAGGTAAGGTAGAGGTATACACTGATGAATGCATCAATTGGTCAGTTTTATATGTCCATGGTCCAGAGGAGTGAATGATCAGTTTCCACAGTCACAACACCAGACCATTGTAGGTGTTAGAAGTACTAACCAGCTTTCCAGAGGCAAGCATGTCATTTGTCGTGTTATACGTCAGGCCTGTTGTAGTCATCTGATTGCATGGCTGTCCAATAGGAGTAAGGCCACACCGACTACCCTCCATGCCAGTGTCCACATACAATCTGTGCTTTCCTGGCTGGAGAAGGTAGACAAGCGATTCCTCCTAGATTATTATAGCTGGCAAAGGAGTGATGTGAGTGTCTTGGAACAGAGAACTCACAGACGCCATGATCTCGTCAAGATGCCCTGCCAGGCCTCCTAGTGTCATGATCACATCGACTTTTAAGTTTTTTCTTCTATCTTCTTTTGGAGCACTTTAAGGCACTTGGTAAAGTCAGTGTGGTCTTGATCTGGAGTTGAAATCATCTCATACCCCTTAATAGTGTAGTACTCTCTGACATCAGACCTAAGAGAATCAAAGTCCCCATTGATGAATTCAGGCAGAAAGCTTTCTCCTTCTCCTTCAGTGATATCATATAAGTGGTTAGCACCTCCATCAGCACAGGCTCTTAAAAGAGCTTTTTACCACCAAAGATGGAGAAAACATTTTTCTAGAGGCAGGTTAAGAATCACAAGGCAGTACTTCAAATTTCCAGTAGGAATCAGGGGCTCCAGAGGGGTAAACGCAGGTTATTGGCCTAATGGCTGGTGGAGTGGGACATCGAGGGACTTCAATTACTTGTTATGGGATTTTATTATTGGTTTTTTTTTTTTTTGCGGTACCGGGGATTGAACCCAGGAGCGTTCTACCTCCGCTCTACGCCCCCGGCCCTATTTTTTATACTTTATTTTGAAACCGGGTCTCACGAAGTTGCGGAGGGCCTCACTAAGGAGAGAGAGAGAGAACTGAGGCTGGCCGCGAACCCGGATCCTCCGGTCTCCGCCTCCCAAAGTACTGGGATTACAAGCGTGCACCACCACGCCCGGCTTATTATTGTTTTATATTTTAAGATAGGTGCTGAAATATTTGTCATAAAATAGAGTCTTGCTGTCAAATCCAGATAAGCAAAACAGATACCACTTTTACAAAATTAAATAGGGGCATGTGCTGGAAGCTTGGTCCTCAATGTAAGGGTAGTAAAAGGCAAGGGTACCTTTGAGAGGTGGAGTTTGGTCAAAGTGAATGAGTCATGAACACTTTCCTGAAGGAATTAATGCAAGTCTCACAGGAGTGGATTAGTTTCCACGAGAGTGGGTTGCTATAAAACAGTGAGCGCTACCCCTTCGTTATCTCTTGCTTCTGCCCTTGCCATGTGATCTCTGTTGTACCTTCTCCCATTGAGTCATGGTATTCACTATGAGGTCTTCACAAGAGCTGATCAGATGTTGGCTCTTTGATACTGAATTTCCAGAACTGTGAACTAAATAAATTTTTGTACACTTATACACAGTTGGTGGAATTATAAATTAGTACAATAAATATGGAAATCATTATGGAGGCTCCTTAAAAGACTAGGATTGAAACCACATATGATCTAGATAAACCACTTCTTAGTATTTATCCAGAGTAATCAAAGTCAGCATGCTATAGTGATATATGCCTTTCCATGTTCATTGGAGCACAATTCACAATAGCCAAGTTATTGAACCAACCTGTGTCCTCCATCAAAAGATGAAAGGGTAAAGAAAGTGTGGTATTTACATACAATGAAGTTTTACTCAGCCAAAAAGAATAAACTCATGGAATTTTCAAGGGAAAAAAAGCTAAGTTCATCCAGAAAAACCTTGATAGATATGCCAGAAGAGATATTTGTTATTAGCACACTTTGGCTTCTCAAGGTAAAACATAAAATTAACAAGTCAAGTACCTGCCCACATGGCACACATATTCATGACTTTAAACCATATTTAATCTCCAAATAAAGACAATACTAAGGTAACAATTTTGCCAAATATGATAAAAAATTATCCTGCATGCAACATAAAATATTTTGTTTCCTAGAAGAGACTTTTTGCAGTACTGGGGATTGAACCCTGAGCCTCCTGCATGCTACACAAGCATTCTGCCACTGAGTTACATTACCAATCCAAGAAAAAACTTATTAATATAACTTAAATACTATAATGCAAAGTAAATAATACTTCAGCCTTGCATGGCTGCACACACCTATAATTCCAGTACTTGTGAGGCTGAGACATGAGGATGAGAGGTTTTAGGTGAGCTTCAGCAACTTAGTGAGACACTGTTTCCATATTAAAAAGAATAGAGCTGGAGGTGTAGTTCACAAGTAGAATGCCCTTTGGTTCAATCCTCAGTATCACACACACAAAAAGTAGTTACTTAAAGACTATGATTTAAATGCAATATATTTATATCATATGATAAGAGAAACAAAAAGGATAGAAAAAAAGATCGATAAATAGATGTTAGAAGATAGATAAATATAAAAGCATATCAAATTAAGAAGGAAATATTCATAACCAGGACAATCCTTTTTTGTAATTGAGTTCATGGTTGTAGCTAGTATTTAGAAATATCTCTTCCAACACTTATTCTGCATTCCTCTGTCTTCTGTACAAATCCCTGCTTGTTGCGGCTTTTTATCTAATCGTCTTATGGTTTGGATCTGGAAATTCCCCTAAGGGTTCATGTGCTAAAATCTTGGTCCCAATGCAGCCATGTTCAGATGTGTGACCTTTGGGAAAAGATTGGATCATGAGGGCTCTAACCTCTTTAGTGGATTTATACATTGATTCATAGCTGAATAGACTATTGGGACATGGTGGAAACTAGGAGATGAGTTTTTGGGTGTCTGCTTTGGGGGACAATATCTTGGCTCTGGCCCGTTTTTCTCTTTCTGCTTCCTGGTCACCATGAGCTGATTACCTCTCTTCCACCATACCCTCTCTGCCATGATGCTCTGCCTTAACTCAGCCTCATAGCAATGAAGACATCTGAACATGAACTAAAACCTCTGAAACAATGAGCCAAAATGAATCCTTCCTCTTCTAAATTGTTTTTTAGATATTTTGTCACAGCAACACAAATCTGAGTAACACAGATGGGATAAAACAAAATTTAATTCCTGAAGAGTCTAAGTCATTAGATTAGTAGTCCTACTTAGATTTAGCACTTGTAGTTTTCCACTAACTTCAATCACAGGGCATGATAATACTAAGATGTGTCACAAGGAATTTCTTGTAACCTAGGCATAGTCTTTCTTAAGTTTATTGTGGAATAGTTGTTCAATTTCCCCTTGCTAGTGAGGATCAATTCCCCCAGACAACACTGTAACTCCCTTCTTTGCCTATTGATTCAGAGGCATGAGGAGGGAGTTTTTATTTCAAATTTAATGAAATCATTTTGTCTCTTAGTAGAAGCATTCCTCTTTCTAAGACTACTACTCTAGCTCAGCAAAGCAAACTTTTGAGGACAGAAAGTAAAAATTTTGTTGATGGGTCACTACGGATAATAGTCAGTGGTGCCAACACCCATTTTCACTTCTTGATTCCTGGACCTGTGAATTCTGGGAGTGGGAGAACCAGTACCATATACTATGTTGATTTGAAGCATATATAGCCTTTTGTTCAACCTTGCTCCAGTTCTGCTAGCTATTGTCACCTAGTTATTATTGTGTCTGAGTCTAGAAAAGGCCATTCTAGCCATTTCATCAACCCAGCTGCTTCCAGATGGTGGGGAATATGGAAGGACATGAGAATGGGCCTGTTGCTATGCTTTTGCTGTGAAGTGACTTCTCTGATTAGAAGCAACGCGTGGTGAAACATCATGAGAGTGGATAGGCATTCTGTGAGCCTACAGATGGTAGTTTTGACTAAAGCACTATGTACAGGGAAGCAAGATATATGTCCAGAGTGATTGTCTCTTCTAGTAAGAGCAAAACACTTCCCCTTCCAGGATGAAAACAGTCCACTATAATCAACTTTCCATCGGGCAACTAGTTAAAGACCCCAGGGAAAGGTACCTTATTGAGAGCTCAGTATTTGTCTCTTTTGCTGATAGATTGGTGTGATAGTTGGTCTGATTTGTCAACTTGACTCACCCCAGATCATGAGACTTTGCTTGTGTAACAGCGGATTGAACCGGAAGTCCTGCCCTAAATGTGGGCAGCAGGGTTCTGATAGGTGCAGGACTTGGATAAAAGAAGGAGAAAGCCGCGTAGAAGGAGCCGCGACTCTTCCTGAAGAGAACGCATCTGCTTTCGTTTGAGATCATCAGTCTGCAATTTTGCCGTTTCCTTGAGGAGCTTCTTGATCTTCTGCTCTCGTCTGGGATCCTCGGCCTCCAGCCTTCGAGCTGAAGCTTCGCCGTTTCTCCGAGGAGTTTCCTTGTCTTCACATCTTGGAGTGGACTGAATTGGTGGTTGCTTCGATCCTGGGGCTCCGGCTCTTGGACCGCCCGACCGGCTACTGATTCCTCTGACTCTTCGCGTGCAGTTGAGACTCAGGACTGCATTGTGAGCTGATCTAATAAATCCTTTTTCTTTTTTTTTCATTCTGTGAATTCTGTTGATCTGGTGAACCCTGACCAATACAATTGGGCACATAGTGGTGGTTATGGCTGGATAAGCCTTTGTGAGTGGAAGGCCATGTTGTTGAGCAAGCGTCCATCCCTGCCACCATGGCTGCTTTGGCCGTATGTCCATTGGATAATAACAGGGGTATATGGAAAAAAACAGCTGATTGGTTTCCATAGGATGGCTGGTTATAAAAGTCTTCCTCTACTTAGCTCACAGTTTATTGGTCATTCACCTGGAACACAAATATCTCTACATGTTTTGTTCTTTTGGGAATCTGTAACCACATATCTCTCCCCCAATTTTTTTATCATTTTTATAATCACTAATCAACCATCAGCCAAACTATTGATCACAGTCCATGAACCAGTATATAATCCCACCTCTGACCACTTTTCCTTCAAAGAAATAAGAAGAACAAAGGAAACTGCTCAAAGTTTTTTTTTTTTTTTTTGCGGTACCGGGGATTGAACCCAGGGGCGTTCTACCTCTGTGCTACACCCCCGGCCCTATTTTTTTATACTTTATTTTGAAACCGGATCTCACGAAGTTGCAGAGGGCCTCACTAGGTAGAGAGAGAGAGAGACGGAGAGAGAGAGAGAGAGAGAGAGAGAGAGAGCGCGAGCTGAGGCTGGCCGAGAACCCGGATCCTCCGGTCTCCGCCTCCCAAAGTACTGGGATTACAAGCGTGCGCCACCACGCCCGGCTCAAAGTTTTGAAAGGATTTCCCTTTGTCATTGTTCTTCAGGGATGTCCTTGAGTAGAGTTTTAGAGCTCCCGCTGTCCTGCCTGAATGGTGGCTGCATATTATGTAGTATCTCCTGCAAAACAAGCCCCAGACTTCTCTTCCTCTGTCAATTTATCATGAAATACCTCAAGAAGTAATGGGTGTGTGCCAGAAAAGAGAAGGTAGTGCAGCAGGAGCATTTGGGATTTTTTTTATGTAAGTTCCTTTCGTCTTCAGAGTCTTCATGGGATTGATCATGTATGTATTACTTCCATTTGATAACGGAATGCTTTAGTGCATGTCCGACTTTATAGCTTATAGGGTACAATATCACTCAGTTTATGATGTGCAGCTCAGTTTGCATGGTGACTTGGTGGCCATGGTTAACAAGTTGGACTCGATTAAAGCTAAGTATCACGCCAAGATATTTCTCAGTAAGAAAATAGTTATCTGCAGAAGCTGGTAGCATTTTGCTCCCAAACCTAAGGGCCTGCACTACTATTCATATATAGGGACCCAGCAAAGGTTTGAAATAGCATCCATACCTGTCACTGATACTTGGAGCATCATTGGCCCTGCTGGATTAGATGGTTTTAGTCGAGAGAAGTTTGCACTTAAGCCTTGACTTATTGAGAAGTGCTCCTTATTTTGCGACCCATTCAAACTAGCAAATGTTCCAGTTAATCAGTAAATGGGCTGAAATAACACACCCAAATGAGAAATATGTTGCTTCCAAAATCCAGAGGCCTTCTAAGAGTTGTACCTATTTATTGGTTATACAACTGGCCAGATAAACAATTTATCTTTTGCCTTAGAAGGAATATCTAGATATGCCCCACACGACTGTACCTCTAGATCTTTCAATGTTGTAGAAGGCCCCTAAATTTAGTTGGACTTATATACCATACTCTGACATGCAAATCTCATACCAATAAGTTCAGAATGGTTGCTACTCTCACTCACTCTGTCCAGTCACCATAATGTCATGGATGGAATGGACTAGAGTGGTATCTTAGGGAAGGAAAGGCAATCAAGACTTCTGTAAACTAACTTATGACATAGGGCTGGAAACTTGATGCACTCCTGAGGTAGGAGAGTGAAGGTGTATTGCTGGAATTCCAGCTAAAATAAAACTGCTCCTGGTAGACCATATGGATATATTTGGAGAAAAAGTATTTGCCAGATCAATGGCTTTGTACTGATACCAAGGGAAATGTTAATCTGCTCAAGTAATAAAGCTACATCTGTTAGAGTGGTTTCTATTGGAGTCACCTCCTGGTTAAGCTTAAGATAATCCACTGTCATTCTCTAAGATCCATCTGTGTTCTGCACAGGCCAAAAAGAAATGATTAATAGAAATGTAGAAATCACCACCCTTGAATCCCTCAAGTGCTAGTTGTTTTCACTAATCTCTGAAAATTATCCAGGAATGCAGTATTGCTTTTGATTTAATATTTTTCTAGGTAAATTTCTAATGGATTCCAATTGACCTTACCTACCATAATACTGCTTGCTTCACAGGTCAGTGAACAAATACAGTAATTCAGCCAGCAGCTGTGTATATCTATTTCAAGTATGCATACTAGAACTGGGAAAATAACCACAGGATGGGTTTTGGGGCACATTAAACCCACTTTGAAATGGATCTGAGCTAAAACTCCATTGCCCCCATAAACCCCTCAGCTGCTACCCTGAATGATGG
>PVJS01048222.1:0-15139 GCA_004027185.1 Glis glis
AAAAAAAAAAAAAAAAAAAAATTTAAAAAAATAGGGATGGGGCTATAGCCCAGAGGTAGAATGCCTCCGGGTTCCATCCCCAGTACAGGGGGAAAAAACGTTACGCAGGAGAAACCTAGGAGTATGTACAAATATGTTTATGAAGTGATAAAGTGAGGGCATTAGTGGGGCTCTCAACCCACTTTGACCTCAAATGATAACTGGTTCAAGGACCTGAAGTAGCATTTATCTATTGACGTAATATAAAGATAAGAGTCATTGCCACAGAAGTACTCACCTCTTGCTAAGCTGAAGATATTCATTAAAAAACAAGTTTATAGGTCAGTGTGTGCAAGAGCTTAACAAAAGAGGCTCACATAAACAGAAAATGCCTTGGCAAACATGTCCAAGGAGGACAGACTCATATCAGAGCTTAAGGTAACCAAAGACAGCTCGACCACGATTGACCTTAGCTTTCTCTAGTGTTTTGCAAGCACTTAGATTTCAAGGTGCAGGAATAAGGAGAGATATAATAAAATAAAGTTGGAGGTATGGTGTAAATCTTTCTGCAATGATTTTACAAGATTTTTGCAATATCGTAAAGTTTATAAATTTAGTGTTTGAAGAGGTCTCACTATTCCTTGAGAATGTCAAGGTGAGTTGCAATCATTATAGTATTGTAAAGATTAGAAATAATGTATATAAAGAAATAATGTATATAAAATATAATTATTTTATAATAATATTGGTCTGAAACAAGAAAATCAGAGGTGTAAAGGAAATAACAGTAATTTAGAAATTTTAACTTTTATGTGTGTAGGAAAATATTAAATAAAGTCAAAAGACAAAATATCAGCTGGAAAAATATTTGCAACACATATGACAAATGGTTAATCTCAAATAAAAGACCTTTTATAAATCAATAAAGAAAAGATTTAAGCAATAAAATGCTTAAGGAAGATAAACTGACACTATTAAAAGTGAAATATAAATTACCAATAAATATCTGAAAATATGCTCCACTTTACTCAAATAATTGCAAATGAAAACAACAAAATGCTGTTTTCACTCTCAGCTTAAGACTTGTGGGGAAATAAGAACTTTTATGTGAATTTTTTTTTGTATGTGTATGTAGTACTAGGGACTGAGCTACACCCCCAGCCCTATTTTATTTTTCAATTTTGAAACAGGATCTCACTCAGTTGCTGAGGGTCTCACTAAGTTGCTGAGGATGGCCTCGAACCTGCAATCCTCCTGTCTCAGCCCCACAAGTACTGGGATTATAGGCATGTGCACCATGCCCAGCTCTGTTATTTGAATTTGGTGGAATAGGAATTAATATAAACATGTTGAAGACAATATGGCAACGTATATCAAGCCAAATACATATATGTTGACTCAACAGTCCTATTTTTGAGATTATCCTATAGCAAAATTCACAAAGATATATATGTATCAATGCTCATATAGCATTATTTACAATAACCTCAAACTAGGAACTATGTGAAAATATGTCAATGGGATCATGTAAATTATGGTACATCCATAATTTATATAATACCTATATAATACTATAGAGTTATTAAAATAGAATAGAAGTGGAAAAATAAGAACCAATACAGACTGAATACAATATGGTGTGCTGGACTGTAGTTTAGAACAAATAAGGATGTTAGTGGAAAACCTAGTGAAACCCAAATAAAGAACAGTTTAATTAATATTAATGTACCAATTTTAATTTCTAGTTTTTTATGAAAGTACCTTGATTATGAAAGATGTTAATATGCAATTTTTCTGTAAATCCAAAATTATGCCCAATTGAGCTTATTTTTAAAAAGTAATATAGAAAGAAAACCAAGATATAATAAATAAAAAAAGAAAACTGCAGGATAATCTGTGTAGCATTTGTGTACTAGAAGATAAGGGTTATATATGTATACTAGTATAGGCATACATACCTCTAGCAGTATAGGCTCCTTTCCCCAAATAGTTCATAGGAGATATCTCTGAGTCACTGGACTGGAGGTTTTCAATGTCATTGGAAATAGGAGTGAGTCAGGATCCTTTCTTTTTCACTTCCACACTAAATCATCCTGCGTTAATTCTTTTTCTATTTGTTTCTTATACAATCTAAAACCAGCTAATTAAAAACTAAAGTATGAAAATCGACTAACATGGTGACTGACACATCTTGAATGTTCAGTATTTGAAAACTTTTGCTTTGGTTAAAAATTTCTTTCTTATACCTCTAATAACAATCACAATTACTGTGGCCCAGGCCCCATAAGTATTTTACACATAGTATCTCATTCCTCCCCACAATGATATTCTGAATGGGTACAATTCTCATTTTACAGAAAGCAGGAAGAGAGAAGTAATTTACCAAGGCCACAGGTGAATAAATGGTGGACCCAATACTGGCACCTAAGCAGTCTGTCTCCAAAGTCTTTCATCATAGGTAAAGCCTGTTACTTCTACAGCTACAATTTTTTAACTTTCTGGATCATTATGTGATAAGTATAATCTACCAGTAATGGAAGAAAGCAGTGATTAATCACTTTTACTCTTTTTTTTCTTTTCTTGGTAGTGCTAGGTATCAAACCTAGGACCTTGCACAGGCTAGGTGAACGATCTACCATTGAGCCATATTCCCAGCTCCTTACCACTTTTACTCTTTAACAAGTTGGGTGACTCAGTCTCTGAACCTTTCTCTAAAATTTTAGCTAATGGGCTTTTTTGTTTGATTCTTTACATTTTCAACGTTAATACTGGCCTTTGAATTACTTGGGTTTTTTCGCTAGACTAAATGATCCCACTTCCTCACCATTCTATAAATATTTAGCGACTTAATCCTTGTAATGGATATTTTCTGGAAGACTATCAATCTCCCTCCCAAAAACTGAAAATTTTCTTTAAAAAAGATAATTGGCAGCCAAGCGTGGTGGCGCACACTTGTAATCCTGGGACTTGAGAGACTGAGACAGGAGAATCGCAAGTTCACAGCCAGCCTCATCAACTTAGCAAGGCCCTCCGCAACTTAGTGAGACCTTGTTTCAAAATAAAAAATAAAATAGGTTTGGGAGTGTAGCTCAGAGGTAGAATGCCCCTGGGCTCAATCCTCAGTACCACAGTAAATAAATAAATAAATAAATAAATAAATAAATAAATAAATATCAGTTGCTATCCTTTTCTTTGTCTTCCTCTGTCTTCATTTTATTCATTTGTATGTTTGTTTGTTTGCTTGCTTTTTTGCTTGTTTTGCAGTGCTAGAGATCAAACCTAGGGTCCCACACATGCTAGACAAGGGCTTTATCACTGAGTCACACCCACAGTCCTTTGCTCTACCTTTGGGCTACATCCTAGGCCTTTTTGTTTTTTATTTTGAGACAGGGTCTTGCTAAGTTGCTGAGGCCGTTCTCAAACTTGGCCATTCTCCTGCCTCATCCTCCAGAGAGAGTAGCTGGGATTATAGAGTATGCCACACATCTGGCAAGCAGGTAGTTTGTTGCATATCATCAAAACTTGTCCATCAAAATCTTTCACAGACCAGTACAAGTGAGTAAAGGAATATCTTCTTATTGGTTTATATGAGTCTCCTGGTAGAAAAAATTAAAATCACCATTTAGATGTTAGTTGTTAATGGGATTTTCTACATGCACAGATAATTATACCATTTCAGAAACTTTATTAACTCATTTCTAATCTGTAGGCAGAGTATAGGCTTTTTACCCCAATCATCATCACCATTTTTGCCAATAATCGACATTTATTGGATTCCTGCTGTTTATATGGCACCATTGTTTATGAGGAATCATAAATTCCACAATGTTTCATTTGATTTAACTACAAAAACTTTAAATTTTATTATGCATGTGAACATTAGAGTCATACAGGCTCTTTGAAAGATAAAATATAATAAATAAAACTTAGAAGGGAGATCATAAAACTACTTCAGAAATTGTGATGGAAAGAACAGAAAATGAACAAGGGTCATTTATCATAATAAATTAATCTCCAGTAAATATCCCTAAGGTGTTTGACATTGTGATAGATGCTTAAGAGAGTGTAAAGTCAGAGTGCTGACTGATTTCCTGCATAATTGAATAAAGAAGATTAAAAATGATGGAGCATGTCAGAATTTTAAGTCAGAAAATGTACTCTGAAATTCAATTCAACAGATATTTATTGAGAGTCTTCTGACTAGGCATGTTGCCAGGGACTGAGTCAGAGAGATGACTAAGAATGTTCACTACTCTCAGGGGGCTCGCAATCTAGTTAGACCAGAGCTAGTCATTCCAGGGTTCATAGCCTGGTGGGCGGAGCCTGGGCTAGACTTGAGCCTTTACTCACCTTTAGACTGGCATCCGGGTGTGTTGCACAACTTGGGCAGTCATACATCGCAGCAATAGCCATAACTAAAACAAACAAATATGATGGAAAGATATCATTGTAAATGTGTACATAAAATCCTGAGTGCAGAGAAACAGGTTCTGTCTGGATGTGGAATTTGAACCTCAGATGATTGATAGAATGCTTATAATGAGAAATGGGGGGCCCTGGATCTATGATTTGCCCAGTCTGGATAGCAGGCCTAATGCTATGGCCAAAATTAAACTGAGTGCTGGTGACCCCAAAAGAGACACAGTGAGAAGACATTCCTGGAGGTAAAAGCCACTTGGGAGAGCTGGAGAAGAGGATCACAAATGTCACACAAAATTTTAACTGCCATCTAAGAAGCTAGGCATTTTTGTTGTTGTTAGTCAAAATAAATAGAAATAGATATAGAAATAAATTAGGTTCTCTAAATTTTCCTTTTAAAATGTTGCAGAGTAGCTTGGGAAATTGCCATAGTATTTATGTCTATAAGTAATAAGTGGAGATTTTATCTTAAAACTATTTCCCACACATAATCTCATTTTTTAGAAAGTAACTACAATAAACATTTTGGAGTGTAAGCTTCTGAGCTCTCATAGCAAGCTGGGGGTGTCCGTTCACCTCTCTGGCAGTGGTCTCCTTTTTTTTTTTTTTTTGACCTGGCACTTATTTAGTAAAGCACTAATATAAGTTGGTTAATTTATTTATAAACCAATATTATTGGCTAATATCCCAAGACTTAATAAACAAGTTAGGACAAAATTCATCATTAAAGAGAGTGAATGGAAATCCATATTTCATTATCTTCTTGATAGCTTCATAACAATTTGTTTGACTGTTGCCCTTGTCAGACTTGAGGACTTTGCTGTGGCTTTGGACTTCCTAAGATGTCTGACGAGACATTGAACCAAGAGGAAGAGAAGCATTCCCTCTGCCATTTTGTCGTTTCCTTCCGTTTATAGGCAGTGTCGAGTTGTGGTTAAGGGCACTCTGAGGAGTGACTCTGAGGAGGGACCGCCTGGGTGGAACTGTAGCTGTGCCATTGACTAGCAACTTACTTAAACTCTCTATTTCCCTTTTCCCATGTTTAAGATGGGAATAGAAACATGTTCGTGAGGGTTGTCTGAGTTAATAGCGATGAAACATTTAGGACAGTGCCTGGCATATGGTAAATGCCACCTAAGTGTTTGATATTGTTGGCATTATACTCAAACTGTCCTTTGTTTTGGTAGGAATCTTTTAAAGTCACTTTCCTATTGGCAAGGGCAAGTTAGTTAAAACCAAATAACATGATCTGTACATCTCCTTCACTGAACCCTCAGTGACTCTTCTCTTTGCTGTGGAAGCTCCCTTGCTTGTTCCCTTCAAGTGACCTGGGCACAGTATATGCCAGGGTCCATTGGACTCCTATGGCAGGTGGCGGTGCTGGTGTTGATCCACATGTGAAATGTTAGTAGGTCTTCAGTTTTCTTCTTTTTTCATAAAAGTAAATACATATGTGTGCATACACACATATGTAGTATACACACATGTGCATATGTATATGTGCATATGTTTGGATACATAAGCCTATATGCATGCATACATGCATATATACATGTATATGTATGTGTGCACATACATGTATTTGTGCACAGGTATGTGTACATATATGTACGTATATGTGTTATATGTGCGTACAGATGTATGTGCATATGTATATAGTGTTTGTGTGTATACATATGTATGTATGTGTGTAAACATGTGTATATGTATGTGTGTATATTAGGATATACATTCTAATAGTTTCTTCTCATGTCTCAGTGGACTTTCTAGAATATTCCCTGTGATGTGCTCGCGCCACATTGGAGGCCCCTGTGCTAGACGATTCACTGACGAAAATGGATCTGCAGCCTGCCATGGACCTGCCATCGAGCTGACAGCTGTGGAAGCAGGACCTTAGCAAGGCTGAACCTGGGGTGGGAGAAAAATGTAGGGTCATGAAAGGGCAGGTAGAGAAAGGAAAACATGGCAAGAACCCAAGTCAGATAGCTGTGGGCATAGCATAATCCAGCTTCAAAGGCTCCTCCTATGCAAGTCAGTGAGGCCTTGGGTTTCAGATACAACATAATCCACTAGTGCAGATCGGTTTGGTAAGTATGTATTTATTGGACACTACTGTGGCCCAGCACTGTGCTATGGGTACTGAAACTAAGTGGTCACTTGTTCAAGGAGTTTATAGTTGGATTGAGATGACTAATACCAACATGTAACTTCAAGAAGAATTATTTGTTTAGCTAATATATAAATATGCATGCAACTTATGAATAAATAGCATTGACTGAAATGTTGTAACATACAGAAGTCTTCAGAGGAAAGGTTCCCTGGAGGAAGGAAGTGGTGCCTGGAAGAAGTATTGAAAGAAAAAAATTGTTTTCTTTATTGAATTTTAATCAAATGAAAGCTCTTCTTTTAACTGTTTGTGGAAGATGTTATTACTAATGACCTAGGATTTGTATAGAGCCACTACAGACACTAGAATATAAATTCCCTGAGAATGTTTATCTGGTTTTGTTCAATGCTGTGTGCCAGATACCTACAATAATTCTTGGCATATAGTGGGCTCTTGTTTGTTAAAAGAATTGAGCAATTAAAGAAACTGTGTACCTGAAATGTTAGGTGGGAGACTTTATATTTTCTCTTTGAATCATAGAATGAGTGTTATGGCCACCCCAGACTTAAGCTAAAGTCCAAATTCCACAGCTGAAAAGCCAAGGCCCAGAGAGGCCAAATAATTAGCTCAAGGAAATCCAGGAAGCCAGGTCTAAAACTGGAGTTGGGACTAATATTTCCTAACTCATAGCCAGTGCTGTTTTCATGAGCTAATGGCATCTCCCCAGAAGTAGCAGATGGCCACCACTCATCTTTCCCTATTCAGACCTTCTCAAGAGCCAGAAATGAATCTGACTCCAGAAGGCTGAAGGAAACAAGACAGCTAGAGATTTTTCTGTCCAACTGCTGCGTTCTGTGTTTGGCTTCACTTGCAACCAGTGGTTTCAGATGCTGTGAGTCCCTCTTAAGAACGGGAAAGAACAAAGTGGCATTGTATTTTGAGGTATACTCTAAGCTATATAATACAAACACATTCTCTACTTCCATTATTTCCCAACCAAACCGTCCAGGTTAAGGGGGCCCAACTTGTGTGGCCCAACATTTCAGAGTCTGTTATGGTTCTTAAGCATATAATTTGAATGACCATATAGTCCTACATGTATTATGAACATATATTCATATTTTATATAAATACATATGAAATGAATGTATAATCTATAAACTCTTATATTTTATGAGAGAGAGAATGTGTGTGTGTGTGTGTGTGTGCGTGTGTGTGTGATCAACAACCCAGAATTTTAGGCTAAGGTTTTAGGCATAACTTTGGCCTTTCCGTACCCCCTTTAATATCTGCATAAATGTTGTTGTTGCAAAGAAAATTTCTCTGCCATCTTTTAAATAGGGAATTCCCTGAATCTTCCTAAATAGTTTACCCTTTTTAAACTTAAATTTATATCTAATAGTTTGAATTTTCAGGCTTCAGTCATTGGCAACTTAACATCCTAAATATATCTCAAAACTGCCCATTTTCTTTCATTTCCACCATTATAAACTAGGCCAACCCACCATCATAGCTCACTAAAACTAATGAAAATAGCTTCTTAACTCTCCTCCTTCCCTCCATCCAATACATTCACCACACAGCAGTTAGGATAATATATATATATATTTTTAGAAAGGAATCATATAAGGGCTGAGGATGTAGTTCAGTGGTAGACCACTTGCCTAGCTTGTCCAAAGCCCTGGGTTTGATCCCCAGTATTGAAAAAAAAATCCAATAACTTTTTTGCTTAAAATCTATCAATACTTTCCATAGCTCATATGGTAAAGACCAAAGTCCCTAGCATGACCAGTAAATTTCGTCGTCTGGCCCTTCTCTGCTTACCTGTCTCCTCCTGGGCACTTTGCTCCTCAATACTTGCATTTCAGCCACACGTTTTCAGTTCCTGAGAGGAGCCAGCTTTCCCCTTCCCAGGGCCTTTGCACTTGTCCTTTCAGCTTCCCCGCATGCTTTCTTCTGTAGTACTTCCCACCACTCCACCTTGTCACTTTCTGCTTCCCCCAGTGTTCGACTCGACCAGCATGTTCTCAAAGAAGGCTTTCTTCCACTTGTCACTTCCTCTCTGAACCACCTGTTTTCCTCCTTTGGGGCACCTATCATAACCATAACCGAATACTTATGTTATTTGTTCAGTGTTTGTCTACCCCAACAGAAGGTAAGTTCTATAAGAAATGCCTTATTTATCACTGTCATAGCATTAGCAGAAACACATTATCTGTTTGATCGAATAAATGCAATAGGGAAAAAAATTTTAAATCAAAAGCTGTGTGTTACAAAAGGGAAAATTCCATTGTGAAAGCAAATAATTGAACATATAAATGGGCACAATATAAATAGATACCGATGAATAGGACTAGACACTGCCCTAAAATAAAGTGTGGGTAAGCACATGTGTGCACACACATTCACATACACACTCATACATTTTGTACCTCTCAAAAACAGAAGCAAGAGAGGAAATAAATGTGTAGCTTCAATGAGAGAACTGCAAAGAGGAAGGAAGCAGAGAATGCTTTAGATCAGGCACCTGAGGTAGTTGAGGGACCTCGTTACAACTAAGGAAGGCATGGCCTCACCCTAGCCAGGAGCTCACCTCCTCAGGAGAGTCCTCCATGCCCATGTTGGGGAGGGAAGAAGAAGAAAGGGACTGTAGACTTGACTGAAGCAGGCATGGTAGAGAGACAGACAAATCTTCCTGAGACACCCCAGGCTTCTGGCAACAGGCTGGGTAGAAGCCCTAGGCGAACATGGGTAGAAAGGGGCCCTTATGCAGCTGACCCTCAACCAAAGGCCTGTGTTCTCCTTGCGAGCAAGTGCTGCGCCACAGAGGTGCCTTATGGGCTGCAGGCTGAAGCAACATGTGGGGTCTCGATGGCCGTCAGTGCCAAGGAATAGAGCAAGGGGGGGGAGGTGTGAACACCCTCCCAGACTGGTGATTGAGTTTGTTGAAAATATTTCAATAAGGCTAATTGCTGCTAATTTATTGCTAGATCACTGCAGATTTACTGACTGCCTAGAGGATAACACAAAAACATATGGATAATTATTTATTAGGAATTTGTGTTAAAGAAAAATACACCTGATTTTGCAGAGCTTGAAGTCATTTCTTTCAAACCTGTCGTAGAAGTGGGTCATCTGGTTGGTAGATTTGGGAATTAACTTTTGGTTAAAGTGAACACTCACCCAGATTGTGCTACCATCTGCCCAACCACACAAAACAAGAGGTGAATGAGTGGGAAGATTCTCGACCAAAGACGGGTGGGTGTTCACAGGAGTGTGATGAGGGCCTTGTGCATAAAGTAAAAGTCCACTGAATGATGCCCCTCTCGGTAGATTGCCCCCAGACCTTGGAGTATCCTGCCTTCCCCTTTCTGGACCATCTTAACTATTTCTGAGCATCAGCCATAGCACCTTCCAGGTCTGCAGAGCTACTGGGGGCTGAAGAGCCTTCTCCTGTCCCAGTGCAGGAAGGTGAGAGGGCTAAGGTTTGGAGAAGCCATGAGATGCCCTTTAGGGACTTGCAAAAATCATTGTGAAGAATCTTGGTGGGGCTGGATTTTGGAGACAGTAGGTATGGAAAAAGAGGGAAGGCTAGATCAAGAGATATATGTTCTGAACCATGTAGGTTTTTATTTGTTGTATTTTCTTCTTTTTTTATTTTTGCTGTAAACTGATATGACTTCAAAAAGATAAGCTTGCTAAATTCATATTCCTCAGTAAACAAGGGAAGGTACATAGGTACTCTAGGCATGTTTATTGACTTGAAGTGAACAGAACTGCAGAAGCAGTTTCTAGAATGTTTAATAATATATTCAAGCCAGGTATGGTGGCACATGCCTGCAATCCTAGTACATGGGAGGCTGAGACAGGAGGATTGCAGGTGGGAGGCTGGTCTCAGCAACTTAGCAAGACTCTCAGAAAGTTAGCAAGATGCCATTTCAAAATAAAAAACAAAATAGGGCCGGGGGAGCAGGATGTGGTGGCACATGCCTATAATCCCAGTACTTGGGAGGCTGAGACAGGAGGATTGCAGGTTTGAAAAAAAATTGGGCTGGGAGTATGACTTGGAGGTAAAATGCCCTGGGTTCAATCCCTAGTACCAAAAAAAGGAATATATTCAAAATATAAGCTGCTATTTATTAAAATATGTGTTGCATATTATGCTACATGCTTCACATTTAATCTTTTTCACTAACTGCAGGTGAATTTTTTTTTCTTTTATTGGTGCTAGGGATTGAACTCAGGGGCATTCTACCTATGAGCTTATATTTTTATATTTATGTTTTATATTTTTATATTTTAAAACAGGGTCTTGCTATGTTGCTGAGAGCCTCACTAAGTTGCTGAGGCTGGCATTGAACGCAAATCCTCCTGTCTCAGCCTCTCAAATACTGGGATTACAGGCGTGCACCACCACGCTGGCTCAGGTGAATATTTTTAAATTCACTCTCTTACAGAGAATGATACTCGGGTTAGAAAGTTAAGTCACAGCCAGGCGTGGTGGCGCACGCTTGTAATCCTAGTACTTTGGGAGGCGGAGACCGGAGGATCCGGGTTCGCGGCCAGCCTCAGCTCTCTCTCTCTCTCTCTCCCTGTCTCTCTCTCTCTGCGTCTACCTAGTGAGGCCCTCTGCAACTTCGTGAGACCCGGTTTCAAAATAAAGTATAAAAAATAGGGCCGGAGGTGTAGCACGGAGGTAGACCGCCCCTGAGTTCAATCCCCGGTACCGCAAAAAAAAAAAAAAAGAAAGTTAAGTCACAGCTGGGCGTGGTGGCGCATGCTTGTAATCCCAGTACTTGGGAGACTGAGACAGGAGGATCATGGTTCGCGGCCAGCCTCAGCTACTTAGTGAGGCCCTCCACAACTTAGTGAGACCCTGTTTCAAAATAAAGAATATAAAATAGGACTGGGGGTATAGCTCAGAGGTAGAATGCCTCTGGGTTCAATCCCTAGTACTGCAAAAAAAAAAAAAAAGAAAAAGTTAAGTCACTTGTTTAAGTCACATCTGGTAATCGGTAGAGCCAAAAGCCAAACCAGAAATGATCCCCCTCCACAGGCTGTGTTCCACATTCCCATGCTGCTCTACCTTTCTGCATTACTGAGTAATCAGAACTAAGATGATTTTCCTGAGTGATATTAATAGGATTTCCTGCTGAATTATGTATATGTTTATATTTTTACTAAGTGTGGACTGCCAGGGTTGAGAGACCCGTCTACTCCTTTTTTGTCCCTTCTGCTTAGCACAGTTCAAAGGGCTTTGTGCATAATAATGTAATCCTCACAGTAACTTTATAAGATAAACACTATTATCATCTTCATTCCACAAGTGTAGAAATGGAGCCTCAAAGAGTTGAAGTAATTTGCCTAGGCTGTCCTAGAGGTGCCCATCCTTCCCTGGGACTCCTCCCTTTCAGGCATGGGAGGACCACTTTCCCATGTGCTTGCAGTGAGTGGTCTTGTGACTAGTAATGGTCAGTAAGCTGTGAGTAGAATTGATATGTATCACTTCTGTGCTATGCGCCACTTGAGAAGTGCTGGCATGAGACTCTCTGGTGTTCAAAAGAGCTAAAGTGCATCTACACCTACCAGATGCTGGATTCCTGAGTGATCATTGGAGCACAGCTCCCCTACCCTCACAGTGGAAATGTAGCCCAAGTAGGAATACATCTTCACGTCTTAATGTTCTCATAGCAAACCTTACTCATCTTGACTAATACACAGGATCAGAACACTAGTAAGTGGTAGAGCAGATTTAAACCCAGGTGATCTGGCTTGCAAGCCTGTGCTTTAAATCACAACCCTGTAAGTGACTAATAAATGTCAATTGATGAGGCGAATGAATAAATGGCAAGAGGCCCTTGCTATCCACCCCGACTCAGTGATGCAGATCCAGCTTTGCTGAGGGTTGAAAGCTTTTCTTTTTCTAAGAGTACCATCTTATTTTCATCTTGAAGCACTTGACAATCTCGATATTTATAGTAAGATGAATATATCTAATTACCACAATATTCATCTTGAATAACAGTCATTGGAAGGTATTTGGCTAAATTAGAGCTTTCAGATTTCATTAAAATTGAAACATTTGGTTGGTTTGATCTAGTCATTTTTGACTCTGTGTACTTAAAATTGCAGTACCATCAATCAAATGAGACTTTAATCTCAAATGGAATTTTCAATAACTAATAAAAGATACAAGTAACTTGATAGACAGTTCTCCATAGGAGATACCCATAAGTACTTTGGAATTTATTTAAAAAATAAAAAAGAACATCTTGCAACATTCAAAAAGTAAAATGTAGGGAAAAGTGATTCACATCTTAACCATCTATTACAGTTATTTTCATTTTTGCATTATACTTATAATTTTTATATCACTTAAATGTGGTGCTTAATATTATATCACGTTATTTTTAAAAATGTTCCAAAATGATGATTCATAGTTATGTATTCAAACCACCATATTTATCAGTCTCCTATTCTTGCATATCTATGTAGATGACCCACCTTATTTATTTATTTATTAAAAACAGATTGAGCTGGGAGTGGTGGCACATGCTTGTAATACCAGTACTTGAGAGGCTGAGACAGGAGGATCTGGGTTCACTGCCAGTCTCAGCAACTTAGTGAAGCCCCTCTGCAACTTAGTGAGACCCTGTTTCAAAATAAAAAAATAAAATAAGGCTGGGAGTGTAGCTCAGAGTTAGAATGCCCCTGGGTTCAATCCCCAGTAAAACACACACACACACATACACACACACACACTAAAATAGACTCACATTTAATTTGTTAATAAGAATCTATAACATTACTGCATCAAATTGAGAAAGATATATTCATTTATTTATTGTTTTGCAGATTATAATAAATAAAAGGTAAAAATAATTAGATCCTACTGTCTTAATTAGATTCTATATTGACAAACCATGGCAGGAAACAACCCAGTGTCGCTGACTCCTGGTTTTACTGTGTTCTTATGGTGTAAGAGTGACTGGGCAGGTTATACTGAAGTGTGTATTAGTTTGTTGTGGCTGCCATACAAAACAGCACAGACCAGGAGACTGAAACAACAGAAATGGCTTTTCTCACAGTTCTGAAGCTGAAAGTCCAAGATGGGGGTGCTGGCATGGTTGGGTTCTGGAGACGTGTTGAGGGCCTCCTTCCTGGCTTGTCTTCCTCATTGCCTATTGGCTGTGTGTTGACATGGGGGACATGGGATGGGAGGAGAGAGAGAGAGAGAGACAGAGATAGAGACAGAGACAGAGAGAGAGAGATAGATCTTCTTATAAGGCCACAGTTTTATCAGATTAGGGCCCCATCCCTATGGTCTCATTTAACATTTCTTCCCTGCTAAAGGCCCTATCCCCAGATACAATCATACTGAAGGCTAGGGCTTTAATATATGAATTTTGATTTAGTGCAATTCATTTCATAACAAACTGTCACTAAGGTACCACAGTGCAATGGCCAAAAAGAATGGAACAGGTTTCTAAAATACCATTGTTTTTTCAGAGGACCTCACACATCTTCTCCTTCCTGATGACAGCTATGTTATTTTGTCAAGTTTTCCTCAGGATCTTAGTACTAGGGGGCTCAGATACCTTGTCCCACCCTAGTAACTGACATAGTCCTTATTATTGGAATAACTGCAGTCTGGTTTTTTTCTTCCTTCTTTCCTTCCCTCCCTCCCTCCCTTCTTCCTTTCTTATTTTCTTTCTTTCTTTTTTTTTTTTTTTGTACTAGGAATTGAACACAGGGGCATTCTACCTCTGAGCTACACTCCTAGCACCCCATACCCCCTTTTAAATTTTGAAAGAGGATCTTGTTAAGTTGCAAAGGGCTTCACTAAATTGCTGAGGCTGGCCTTGAACCTGCGCACCTCCTGTCTCAGCCTCCCAAGTACTGGGATTACAAGTGTGAGCCACCACGCCCCAGCTGCAACCTGTTTTTTTCTTCCTCAATTGTTACCCCCATTACTATATTTGTTAGATGATTTATCTTTCTCCTTTCCCTCTCTCTCCTTCTCTCCCCGCCCCCTTCTGAAAAATGGGAGCAGTGGCAATTAAAGAAATAATCCAGGAGTCACCAGCGTTTGTTTTCCTTTTCACATGGTGGGACTATGTGTGTGTTTTTCCCTGAGACTTGTTGTCTTTAACCAAGAAACAGTGGCCAAACAACGTACCCTTCCTATAAGAGCCGAGTATTTTCCCCATATAATACATATTACTCTGTGTGTGTATTTTATCTTTTTATTTTATTTTATTTTATTTTATTTTATTTATTTTATTTTATTTTATTTTTGCGGTACCAGGGATTGAACCCAGGGGCATTCTACCTCCGAGCTACACCCCTGGCCCTATTTTTTTTATACTTTATTTTGAAACTGGGTCTCAGGAAGTTGCGGAGGGCCTCACTAAGTAGAGAGAGAGAGAGAGAGAGAGAGAGAGAGAGAGACAGAGAGAGAGAGAGAGAGAGAGACAGAGAGAGAGAGAGACAGAGAGAGAGCTGAGGCTGGCCGCGAACCTGGATCCTCCGGTCTCCGCCTCCCAAAGTACTGGGATTACAAGCATGCGCCACCAGGCCCGGCTCCTTGGATTTTATCTTTTTAAGAACATTTATATAATCTAAAAGATGGAT
>PVJS01048223.1:0-15135 GCA_004027185.1 Glis glis
AAAAAAAAAAAAAAAAAAAAGCAAAAATCCTCAGCAAAAAAAAAGCAAATTATATCCAATGATATAAAAAAAAAAACACATCATGACTGATTGGGGTTCAGTCCAGGAATGCAAAGCTGGTTTGACACTCTAATATTAATCAATGTAATCTACCATATCAAGAGATTAAAGCAGAAAAGCATATCTTCTTAGTCATTCAATAAAATTCACCATCTAGTCATGATAAAAACTCCCAGCAAACTAGGAATATTCTTTAACCTAATAATCCTTAACCTAATAAAGAGCATTTATAAAAATAGCTATAGCTAATATAATTAATGGTGAAGGACTGAATGCTTCCTCTGTAACAGTACAAATAAGGCAAGGGAAGGATGTCTTGCCATTCTGATTCAACCTCACAGTAGAAGTCCTTGCCAGTGCAATAAGGTAAGAACAAGAAATAAAAGATACAAGACTGACTGGGCATGGTGTCCCATGCCTATAATACCACATATTCAGAAGGCTGAGGCAGGAGGATTGCCAAGTTCGAGGCCAGACTGGGCAACTCAGTGACACCCCATCTCAAAATAAAAACAAAATGGGTCAGGAATATAGCTCTGTGGTAAAGCCCAGGTTCAACCCCTACTAGTGCAAAAACAAAACAAAAACCCACCAAAAAAAAAAACAACAACCAAAAAGATAAAATAGATTGGAAACAAGGAAATAAAATTGTCTTTCTTCATAGATAACATGATTGTTTATATAGAAAAATCCCAAAAGACTTAATTTTAAAAGCTCATAGAAATAATGAGTGAATTTAGCAAGATCAAAGGATATAAGGACAAGAATCAAGCCAATCATATTCCTTTATACCATCAGTGAATAACTGAGATTTTAAAAGTTTTTAAAAGTATCATATTCAATAGTATTCCACCCCAAACAAAATGAAACACTTAGGAAATGACCTTACTAATTTTAAAATCAAAGTCACTTCTATTGGTCAAAGTTAAAATATAGCAATTAACCCAAAGGGCTATTGGTTCTAAGATTTAGCTTCAAACCTTTACAAATGTTATTTTAATCTCCAGAAAATATTAATTTTTACAACGAATCAGACATCTCAGGAAGTTAATCATTTATTTTCAGGATAAAGTCATCACCTGTTCATGTTCAGTACCAAAATCATCATCCTCTGCTCCAATAATCTGAGGTGCTACACGGGTGGAAGGGCTCCCAACAAGTGACTGAGAGTCCTGGTAAACACAGAGAGAAAGAACAGGAACATTACCTGCTGGTCACATTCAGAGACAGACTATTTTAGGTCAAACCCTCATGGCTCACTTAGTGGGACTTCTTTTTGCTTATTTTCTTTGAGGTACTTTATTTTCAAAGTAGTGGTTTGCAAATTTTCAAAGCATGAACCTCTCTAGTGGGGAAAATGACCACAACAATACTGATTGTTTCTTGGGGCAGGAGGGGGAACTGACATTTCTCCTGAAAATAGTAAATGCCCTTTGCTCAATATATCCTTGGTTATCTGATTCTAATCACTTAAAAATCAGGTGAAACACAGAAATTTGTTTAGGACAGCAGACAAATTCTAATTTCATAAGTAATTTGATGTCTCTGATTTTTAAGTCATTATGTTGCTAATTATTAATACATCAACAAATTTATGTTAAATCTTTTACTATGAAACTTCAAATAAATCTAATTTTAAAAAATCAGAATGACAAAAACATTCAATTAAGAGTATATAAAATCCAACAACCCTCCTTCTAGGTATAGTCCCAAAGAACTGAAAGCAAGGAAGCATTATCCACGACAGCAAAAGAACAGAAGCCACCCAAGTATCTACTGCAGATGAGCAGATAAACAAAATGGGGTGTACATATTTTGTGGAATACTATTCAGTCTTAAAAAGGAATGAAATTCTGACATATTCCATACCATGGACAAAACTTGAAGACATTATGCTACGTGAAGTAAGCCAGTCACAAAAGGACAAATAGCATATGATTCCATTTACATGAGTAGCTAAAGCAGGCAAATTCATAAAGACAGAAAGTATAATGGTGGTTTCAGGGGCCAGGGAGTGGGAGTATATAGGCTTAGTGTTTAATGGATACCAAATTTTAATTGAGAAAGATGAAAAAGTTCTGGAGACAGATGGTGGTGATGTTTGCACAACAGTGTATATATACTTAATGCTACTATGTGCCTAAAATGTTAAAATAGTAAATTTTATGTATATTTTACCACCACAAAAAAAATACTAAGCAACCTGATAACACTAACTATAGAACATCTTTCCATTTATTCACGTCTTCATTAAGTTCCTGTAATAAATTTAAGTTTTTTTCCACCCTCCAAAAAAAACCCCACACATGTCAGATCTGTCTACCACACCTTAAATATAAGAAAAGGTAAACGGGCTAAGGACAAAGCTCAGTGGTGAAGCACTTGTCTCATGTGCTCAAAGCCCTGTGTTCAAACCCCAGCAGAAGAGAGAGAGAGAGAGAGAGAGAGAGAGAGAAAGAGAAGAGAAGAGAAGAGAAGAGAAGAGAAGAGAAGAGAAGAGAAGAGAAGGTAAAAATAACACTCACTGCAGGGATTTCATACTCACAGTGTCCTGAAATGCTTCACTTTTCTCTGGGGTTTCCTCTAGATAAATCCTCTCTTTCAGGCCACTCTTGGGACTCTAAAGAAAAAGAAAAGGGAAGATATTCAGTTCATTTTGAGAAGCTCACCAAAAGGAGAAAGGGAAAATACTGTGGGGGAAAAATAACATTCTGACTTTCATATTTACATTTAAAACAACTAAGTATCTTTCATATAATATCTGGCTCTGCTACTTTTTTCCTGACTGTAGGAAGTCACTTATTATCTCAGCTTTTCAATTTTATGTTGATAAACAATACAGAACCAACAAAGCGATTTTACTTAACCTTCATGACTGGGAGAGACTTTTCTACCAAAGAGCTGTAACTAGATATATTATATAGCTCAAACTTGTTCTATCAAAATCAAATTCCAACTTTATCCCTCTTCCCCAACCTCTGCCTTTCCAACTATCCTCTTTTCTTTCCAAGTTAAAAGCATTTTGCCAGGGGCTGGGAGTGCAGCTTAGTGGGAGAGCTTGTCTAGCACGCGTATGGCCTTGGGTTCCACCCCCAGCAAAGACGAAGGCGAAGACGAAGATGAGGATGACGAAGAAGATGATGATGATGAAGAAGAAGACAAAGAAGAAAAGCATTTTGGCCTGTTTATATGAATAAAACCAAGATTGTATTTTTCTGTTACTACCTCATATGAAATCTACTAAATAGATTTTCATAAAATTTACATGGTATGTTTGGGATGACCTAATACAAAACACAAACTATATGACATGCAGAAAATTCACTTCTGGGGATGTGGAACACCTTGAAGCAATAGAGCCATTACTCAGAGCAACTGAAAAGGAGGAAAAAGAACGTGTATATGAATGCCAAAAGGAAGATACATTTCATCTATATATGCACCCAGGTGGCACAGGACAGAGAAAACAGCTGTCTCAAACATATGACCCACAAGGGAGAAATGCGTGACTCTGGATCTTAACATATAAAAGATAAGATTAATCCTATCACAAAGCTAGGAAACTATCAGAGATACTGGAGAGTCAAAGTAACACTGGAGACAGCCTGAGGGGGTTCCCACCAACCAAGAAAAGGATAACTTCTGTTAGAATGTATGAGTTCAAAATATTACACACTTACACACACACATGAGTACGCATGTGCAAACACACACACACACACACACAATTCCTTTCTCACTGTCACCTTTGGAGTTTGTTAGGGTATCAACTCTTCTGACAAGAATCAAGAAAAAGTATTCATCCTGCATTTCTTGTATCTAGACATTTTGATCATCAATGACACATAAAAACATTACAAAAAGCTTGATGGGAGCCGCGCATGGTGGCACACGCCTACAATCCCAGAACTTAGGAGGCTGAAACTCATTAGCCTAGTGAGACCCTGTATCAAAATAAAAATAAAATAGGGCTGGGAGTATAGCTTTGAGATAGAACACCCCCTGGGTTCAGTCCCCAGCACCACAAAAAGAAAAAAAAAAGAAGCTTGATGAGGAACTTAATAATGAGGAAATGGGCTGATGTCATCTGAATGGCTTAAACACACTCAGCAGCAGAACAGGACGCCCAGACATTCACCTCCTAACGGACACTGAGGTGTCCACAGGCCACCGTGCATGGCTCTTGCCAAACATGAACTATCAAACCTGAATCTCACCAGTACTCGAGATCTAGCTATCTGTTTTCAGGAAATATAACATCATGGAAATATAATTAGAAAGTGGGTCTTATTGGACATATGACCCAATTCTTTTATAAAAAAAAGGCAAAATAAAAGAAAGAAGAAAGAGGGAAATTATTTTAAATGATAAAGACCTAAAATGACTTATTAACCAAAAGCAATATGAAGACTTTGATGGATCCTGATTTAAATAAACAAACTATTAAAAGATTATTAGTAAGGCAAGTAACCAAACTAGATATTAACAAAATATTAACTCTTAAGGTTTGATAATGATATTACAGTTAGAGATGCATGTTAATGAAATAGAGTCTTGGATTTACTTTAAAGTGACCCAGTATCTGGACGGTGTGGAGGAGCTACATATAAAACAAATTGGAGCTGGTGTTGATGACGACGGAGATTGGGTTGTCAGGGACATGACAGGGAGCATTACCCTTATCTACTTTTAAATATGATTGATAATTTTCCAAATAAAGTAATTTTTCAAAAATGAATTCACAAATTGAAGACAAGAGGCAGATGCTCTGAGTTCTGGATAATGATGTGTGACCCTCTTACTTGACAGAAGGGAATGTGGGCATTGTTTACAGCCTCTGCCCAGAAGAGCAGAAGCAGGGATTTTTAATAACGAGAGCATCACAGCACCATGGAGAGAGTTTATAAAAAAGAAATGAAAAGCACTGATTCAAAAGCTAAAAAGACAGGTTCCTCCAAACTTATTGCACTACAATTGAAACAAACATGAAAATCCACAAGCTAAAAGCAGTACATCTTTAGCCTCAAAAGACACTTATGGGAATTAAATGAGTGTTACGTTCAGAAGATATCGTAGTCTGGATTTCATCAGTTCTCACCTGGATTTCCTCAATATTCATTTATTTATTTGGCCTTAGTTTCCTCATCTTTAGTTAGAATTAAAAAGAATATCTGTAAAGCAATAGATACAACCTCTGGCACACAGTAGATATTTAATAAATGGTAACTGTTAGCCATTCAACACACTTTGTTAAGTTTGTATGAAGCCAAGCAGCCTTGTTTTCTTACAGACTCCCTGATTTTCTACACTGACATGTTTCTGACGGTGCTTCTCTTCCCCATAAACACTTTACTTTCTCATTTTATTGTTCATGAAAATACTTATTAAGTATTGATCATATGGCAGTATTAATTCATTGGAATGCTTATATCTATACTTACTAATTCATTATTTTATAAAGTTGTCTTTCTAAACCAGAAGTTTTATTGTGACATCCCTCTAAATACAAGATAAAATCCAAATTCCTCATCTGTATCACCTGCTGTGGATGCCTACGCTTTGGAAACATGAAGTCAGACAGTGTCTGTGCTCTCAGGGAACTTCCTGTCTGTTGGTAGACAATCCATGGAAACAGAGGAGAAGCAGCACTAAATTTAAAAAGGAGTACAAGAAGGATTCCCCAAAGCAGTACCGCTAGAACAGGCTGAAGCCCTTTACAACCTGTGCTCAAGCCTTTGTCTCAAGATCATCTCTGGTCATTTCATCCATAACCCTAACAGGCCAGGTTGCTCTAAACATTTCACCACAGTTCCAAAATATTATGTGCTTTATACCCTGGAACCGATGTTTAAATTTAGATTACTGGTACTTTGAAACTCGGTGAAGGTAGATTACTTATTGCCTAGGTAAGTTTGGCAAGTCAGTTTTTTCTTTTGTAAAGTTAAATCAACAGCAGTACTACT
This sequence comes from Glis glis, assembly GCA_004027185.1. Taxonomy (NCBI): domain Eukaryota; kingdom Metazoa; phylum Chordata; class Mammalia; order Rodentia; family Gliridae; genus Glis; species Glis glis. The sequence goes on from PVJS01048223.1 coordinate 6,024, forward strand.
TTATAAGGCTGTTTTGAGAATTGACTAAGATAATGTAAAACACCTATTAGTGTACAGTATGTATGTCTGACGAATTTTAGCTATTATAATTTTTTTCTGGAGTCAAAATTGAAATTTTCCATTAAAACCTTTAACCCAATCATAAGACTCCCATCACCATCTTTCCACAAAAAAATTCTCAAATATTCCTTGCATGAGGAACTGAATCACTGGGCCTACGTCTCAAAAGGCAGCCTGAACGATGGCTTAGACCACGGTTTCAAATTGTTTTTAACCACAACTTTCGTTAAGAGAGAAATCAGCACTTACATGTATACACAACAAAAGTCACAAGAAGCAACATGTCTTTCACATACAAAGCACCTTTATTTCCTGTTCTTGCCTTTAAAAGAGTACTCATCACGATCCACTAACTTGAGTTTATGACCCACAGGTAACAAGGCCTCTGGGTCAGACTACTTGCTTTTAAAGAGGGTGACTGTTCCTATCACTGCATACTACTGAGTAAGGAACACTGGACTTGGGGTTTAAAGTTCATATAGCTATCATGCTACAGCACATTCAACTTGATATATTTTATTCTCATCTTCCTAGTAAACACCCATGTTCATCTGGTAGTCTCTGGGTTAATCCAGAAAGTGCTGTTACTAAACCTGGTCTATTAACTGAAGTCTATCTAACAGGACTAAGGCCCTTCCTCTTTGTAATGGCAAAATGCCCCATGATTCAAGACTGAGTCACTCTGACCACAAATGGAATATTAACATGCTCTTAAAGATACCAACAGTCGGCCTCTCAGTTCAGTAAAAAAGCACTGGCATTATTAACTTCTCTACCCACAAACAAGGTGCCTGCTGGGAAATTCCATCCCCGCAAAAGAAACACTTGGCAAAGGGCATATGAGGGAAAGTGAACCCTGGAATTAAAAGCTCACAGACGGCAGTATCCGCAGGATCCAGAATTTCTCTTCATCGAATTACTACATTAAAGACTGGAAAGGTAAAAAGATAATACTTCCCAATTCACAGAACTTAAAATCTAATCCAGAAAGGAGCTGTACGGAAGAATACAAGAAGATAAAGACTCAGGACACTTTTGCTTACATCTGCATTGTCACTACTAGGCCGAGACGTGTCTCCACTGCTCCAGTCAGACCTGCTGGGTCCATCTCCAGGATCTGATTCGGCCTCACTGACCATTAGGGCGTCCCCTACCGGCCTGGAGGGTGTCACTGCAGCTCCATCCTAAAACAGATGAAAGAAGCACATACAGACCCATAAAGGACTGCACAGAGAAGCAGAGTGGCACTACGGTGACACAAAGACTGGGCAAGGGTGGACACTCTGAAGTGCTCAAGAACACTGAGAGTTCAACAGTAAAAGCAGAAGTGACTACTGAGTCTATGACCTTAAAATAGCTTGACCATAAAGACAAGGAAAGTGATATTGTAGTAAGGAGAATAAAAGTTCCAACTTCTAAATATAGCAAAAAATAAATCATTTGCTAATTTATATAATTGATATCAGCTTCCCATTAGTAAAGATCACTGCACTGTAACTTCTGCCAATGCTTCTAAGTTTTAGTGAATTGGGACACAATGCTTTAACATAAGTTACTGTAAGCTTTTAGATCAGGAACCACATTTTTACTGTTCAAATAGGGTAAGAATGTTGTCTTTGCTGAATAATAACAACAGAAAACCATCAACACGACTGAAGCATAATACTCAAAATGCGCCATAGCTAGTGGACGGCAAGGAACGGAAAAGAGTGTGGGAGGAAAAGCACACCAAGCCAGCAGATCTGGAGACCTTGCGGACTTGTGACCTGAAAAACACCACGTAACCAGTTCCAGCCCTACTGGTCTCAGCCACAACATGATTTTTTTTAATAAAATGAGATTAAGCTGAATGATCTCAAAGAATCCTTTTAGTTCCATGGCTCTCTGGCTTTCACTTCAGAACTAACTCAAAAATAGTGCCGGATCATCAGCTTTTACCCAGTTTAATGTATAAGCAACTTGTCCATTTTCCTTATAGATGAAGTTTAAGAAACCCTGCATGTGTATAACTACATATGAATATTACAGAATATGTCTGGTTGACATACAAATGCTAAGCTATTTTTCTAATGAGATCATTATCTCTACAACATACCTACAGAACAAATTCTACTGAAAATTTTAAATTATATTTTAATTATTTTTAAATTATAATAAAAGTATAGTCATTAAGACCATGAATATGCTTTGAAATCCTCAAACTGAGTGTGAATTCCAGCTCAATCACTCTTCAGCTATAGGACCTCAGGCAAGTTGCTTAATCTCTTTAAATTTCTCTAATGTATATGAAAAATGGAGGAAAACAACAGTATCTAACCTCGCAGAGTTGCTATGCAAATTAAATAAGAGAATCCTTGTCCATTAGCACAATGCCTGTCATTTTGTAAAATCTTACATTCCTACTAAAAACATATCAACTGCCATTTGGCTTTAAGATAACAGAATGAACCATAAAAATGTAAATATACTCATCTAAGTATAGTTTTGAAGTTTGTCACATCAAAGCAAAAACAGTCAGTTCTTTTTAAAATTAGGATGGAACAAAGAAACACGATATGAGCAAGCAAACAAAGCAAATAATCAGAAGCCCACATTTATTTTTGTTGATTATTACTTCTGTAACATCCTACACAGGACATCCTGTTGTCCTATGCTAGAAAAATCACTTAAAAAAGGCAACTGCAACATTCTCTGACACATTCCCAGAAGAAAATTGTCCTGCAAAAAGTTGGGTAGCACTTTGAATAGTGATGCTACCTGAGCAGAGCCTGTGGCTTTGGATAGCTGCTCTTGCAGCTGAGGAATGTGTTTCTTGGCCTCTTGGATCTCTTTTAGCAATCTTTGGGCAGGTGTTCGGTTGTAATCTTCCTGCAATAACTGAAAAGTTATAAAAATATTTTGAGAATTAATTACTCATGTCATGAAAATATAGAAAAATTCATTATTAATCAATAAAATGGTTGATGGCACTGATTAGAATTCTACTTGATTGTGATTATGATAAACACAACTGAACTATGTCCACTCACATTTTTACTGGCCTATAGACAGCCCCATTTCTAATTTAGTACCTGTAGCCGCTCCTGTTCTTTCTGTAACATTTTTCTCAGAATTTCTACTTTCTGGTTATGAACCACATTGTTTTCCTCCTGGAAAAAGACAAAAAAAAAAAAAAAAGGAACAACCAATTCAGGTTAAGCGAAGCTAAAATAAATACAGAAAATAAGATAGACAATGTTCTGCCTCAGCTCCAACTATCAATACCATTTATGATTTTCTTCATTCTTGAGAGTTATAAAGACAGGCTTTCAGATATTAATATTAACAATATTTAAAAAGATTAAGAGTTACAGGGAAATTTCTGTCCTTCTATTTCACTTTTACTAAACTGAGTTTGATAGAACATTAAATATTGATATTAAGCTGGGTGTGGTGGTGCACGCCTGTAATCCCAGTACTTGGGAGCCTGATACAGGAGGACTGCAGGTTCACAGCCAGCCCCAGCAATTTGGTGAGGCCCTCAGCAACTTAGTGAGACCCTGTTTCAAAATAAAAAATAAAATAGGGCTGGGGGGTATAGCTCAGAGGTAGAACGCCCCTGGGTTCTATCCCCAGTAACCCCCCAACACACACACACATGGATATTAGATGGAGAATTGAAACTGTATTAAGTACAAGAAAAATATCTCATACTTCTTTCTTTTGGATCTTTACTATCAATGCATGGCTCAAATTCCCGGTCCCTCCTACCTCAAATATGAAAACAATTCTCTAACTCATTGATTCTTGTTTTACAATCCTTTAGAATTTCACCAGCTGAATCTTCCTATAATCCTGTTAAAAACCATATTGCTCTCTTGCTCGAAAGAATGTTTAATGGATTCTACTGCTTATCCAATGTAAGTTAGCCTGGCAGTTGTGAAAAATACATAGGCAATTGACTTTGTCAATCTCATCTCCAACTATGTACCTCCTCAAAAGGTATCAGCCAAACAAAAGTCCTAGGCACTTCCTGAAAATATCTGGTGCTCCAGTGGCTCTTTATATCCACCTGTTCATTCTACTTCCTCGCCGCGGGTTGCTTTGCTCTCCACTATAAGGTTTAATTCAAATAAAATATTTCCAACACAGCCTTCCTAACACAACTGGATGTGCTTTCTTCCTCCTTTGAATCCTCATAGAACTTAATATTTTTTCCCTCATCCTATCTACATTCTTTGTACTATGGTTACTTGTATAATCTTGATTCAATATCAATCAACAAAGGTTCTTATTAAACGCCTATAATATATCAAGCAGTATTTTAGGTACTAGGGACACAACAGTAAGCAAAACAGGCAAAAACTCTGGTCCTCTTTAAATATACACTCCAAGATGACTAAGGAACTTGAACATAGGACATTATATTTTTGTGGGTGGCACATTGTTTTGTACATGCTAGGTGTTCAATATTTGTTGAATTAAATCTGCCATAACAATACTCTGTAACCACTCCACATTGCCATGTCATTTGCATTATTAGAAGGTTATTTTCTAGATTCTTGAACTCAAGTTTGTTGATCAGTTCAATACTTTAAAACTCTTACTAGAAAGCAAAGACACCCTTGTAAAGCTGAGCATTTACTAGGCAGTTCCCCAGTCTCACCCCCATGAGCACAGGACTTGTGATTCTCTCCATATTCCCGGATGCTCCAGGTGAATGAGGGGATGTCATGATGGGAGACATATGTCCAGGGACTGACGGCTCGACTTCAGGATCGGCGAGTGGAATCTGGGGCGACCCAGGGGGGCGTCCCTGAACAGTGAGAGCTACATAGGAACCAGCTGGGGTGGGGATAAGGGAGAAAGGGAAGGAGGGGAGATAACATAGTCAAGAAACTTTATATAGCATTTTGCTACTTCATCTTTGACAGTTCTAAAAAATCCAGTTATGTGAGAAAGTTCCATCATCTGCTAATCATGTCCTCACAGAAAAAGAATACAATCTGTCATTTCTTTTATGATTACCCTAAAAATCTAAAAGAACAATGCCACTTCCAGATAGCAAATTACTATACATAAGATCAGATACTACTAAAAGCAAATAAGATATATAACCCTAAGAATATATATATGTAAGCCGGGCGTGGTGGCGCACGCTTGTAATCCCAGTACTTGGGAGGCTGAGACTGGAGGATCCAGATTCGCGGCCAGCCTCAACTACTTAGTGAGGCCCTCTGCAACTTAGTGAGACCCTGTTTCAAAATAAAGAATAAAAACTAGGGCTGGGGGTATAGCTCAGAGGTAAAATGCCCCTGGGTTCAATCACCAGTATCTCAAAAAAAAAAAAAAGAATATATATATGTAGATGTGTGTGTGTGTGTGTGTGTGTGTGTGTGTGTGTGTGTGTGTGTTACTGGGGATTGAACCCAGGGGCATTCTATTTCTGAGCTACAACCCCAGCCCTATTTTATTTTTTTATTTCAAAACAGGATCTCACTAAGTTGCTGACAGTCTCACTAAGTTGCTGAGGCTGGCTTCAAACCTGTGATACTCTTGTCTTGGCCTCCCAAGTACTGGCATTACAGGTGTGAGCCACCATGCCCGGCTAAAAATATATTTTCTTAATTTAGAGACAGTTAACATAAACTATCTACTAACAGATATATTCAATTAATTTCCTAAATAAAATTTTTAAAATCTTCATAGTTGAAGATGATACTAATTAGGCAGTTTTAAATAATATTCTGGAATATAATGACACAGTTTCAAATTAACTTGGAAAAAAGGAAAAAACACAATGAATAGTGAATTTTAACTAAAAAATGTTGAAAGAGTAGACAGAAACTCATTAAAGATATTACAAGGGGGAAAAGTTTAGATAACAAAATGTATATTAACCAGAAAGACTCAACATTATTTATCCATCATCAAAAAGAAATGAGATGCTTCAAATAAAATGACTTTCTAGATAAACTTTTTAAATGATCAAACCTTTTCTTAGACTTTTCAACAGAACTTTCAAATGTATTTCACATTTGTTTCCCATTTTAGCATTATCAATTGTTTCACAGTGTTTTGGGGGTTAGACACTATTTTGTTACACTCAGTAGTCACAAGTATTGTGAGTGGGAGGACGGTAGGTATAAATTCTTGTCAGCCTTACTGCTCTCTGTCACAAAGTCACCTGTCATGGCGCACTTGCCATGACAGCTTCCTAGCTCTTCCTTTCCCTTCCTTGGCTGTTTCTAAAGTGCTCCAATTTGAAATCCCTTTTATTATGTCTAGAATAGGCATTAAAAAGTAGGACATGAGAGAACTCTATTATAAGTACAGGAATAGGTTTTAGGTCTATTAAGTTTAAACCTGTTTAGAATATTCTGAGTGTTTTATGCTTAACTTTGAATTTTTGCTGTATCCTTGCTATTGGATAAATAACTTATTGCTATAATTTTAGGATTTAATATGTTTTTGTGAGTGTGGTACTGTGGATTGAGCCTAGGACCTTGCACATGCTAAGCAAGTGCTCTACCACTGAGTTCCATCTCCAGCCCTTTTTTTTTTTTTTTTGAGACAGGGTCCTACTAAATTGCCAAGGCTGGCCTAACCTTGTATTCCTCCCATCTATGCCTCCTGAATAGCTGGGATTAGATAAAATTTAGATTGGAATGAACAACAACAACAAATAACCTAGGAAGTTAAAGAATGAATCTTTTTATACCCTACAGTAGACATCAGGCATATATTTATTAACCTAAACCATCATATATATGTAGCATACAAAAATTCCTAAATCAGCTGGGCATGGTGGTACGCACCTATAATCCTAGTACTTGAGAGCCTGAGAAAGGAGGATCACAGGTTCAGCAAGTGGTGAGACTCTCATTAACCTAGCAAGACCTTGTTTCAAAAATAAAATAGGATTGGATGTAGCTCGGAGGTAGAATGCCCCTGGGCTCAACCCACAGTATCAAAAAATAAATAAATGAAAATATAATTAAATATGTAATTCTATGTATTCCATTATAGGATCTAAGTTTTATCATTGCATTTCCTTTAAAATATGCTAAAGTTAAAAACGATGATAACAGTGACCATTAAGAGTACTGTCACCAGAAGATCATACATTTTTTATTGCATTCAGTTTATTTTAAACTACCACCCCTCTTTTTTTTTTTTTTTAAGGGATATAATAACAAATACATAAAGCCCAAACCAGGCCAGAACAAAGAAAGAGGAAGTTTTGTTTTGGGCGGGCAGACTCTTATGTACCTTTCTTTCTCTACTTCTGTTTTAATAGTCATTTTTATCCAATAAATGAAGCAATAAGAAAATATAAAATCTCCTTTGGAAAGCAGGCAGGGCTAAAGGATAACAACGAAGTGTAAGGTATGAAGCCTATAGACTTCACCCAACGCTGAGGTTCCAAATACCAGCCCTGTGACCACTTGTGAACAGAGTTCCCAGGGCTCCTGAACCCTCCAGTCTCCCTGTGCAGACAGAAACTGAGGCCCTGCACACAGCTGGGCCCTGGCCTGCCATGCCTTAGCACCAGCCTGGAGAAGCACAGTCCACTCTGCAGCGACAAGAAGTTAGCAAGGTGCACACGCTTACTGGCCTGAGCATCAGTTTCTCCATGGGGAACTAAATACAAGATCATAGATTCTTAACTCTGAAGTCGTCCCTCTGGATTATATAATCGTCCACTCATATGAGGAAGGTGAACGTGTACACGACTTCTGAAGTCCCCTGCAGTTCAGCAGGCCACTGCATCTGATCTCAACCTCCTCTCTCAGGTGACGCATACGTAATATGTCTTTCAACTACATGCATTCCATATTACCAAGAATAATAAGGTACTATAATCAACCACATAAGTGGAGTTAACAAAAGATAATTATTAGTAAGTTGTAAGTTTTGACCCACAGACTGTTTTGGTAAATAAAGTTGTATTGAAAGATAGCCAAACTCATTCATTTATATATTGGTTGCCTTTGCACTACAATGAGAGTCAAGCAGCAAATTACACAGCCCACAAAGCCTAAAATATCTGCTATTTGGCCTATTACAGAAAATGTTTGCTGATTCTTATTTTAAGGGTTTCAGAAAACAATCAAAATTAAGAATAACATTCACCTACATTTGATTAGCTTCACCACCTCCAAATGGTTTGAATGGGTCACCAGAGTTCCATTCACCTGTAAGAACATGAAAACAGTGTACACCAGATACATCCTATTGAGACAATGGGTAAACTGAATTTAGGAATTATCAGCCATAAATAGCTAATTATAAGCAGGGTTACATTTAAAAATGTATATATTTGGTTCAAAATGCATCTTTACTAGTGTTTTGTTTTGGTATTGGGGATTGAACCCAGGGGCATTCTACCTCCGAGGTACACCACAGCCCATTTTATTTTTTGTTTTGAAATAGGGTCTCTCTAGGTTGCTGAGAGTCTTGCTAAAATGCTGAGGCTGTCCTCGAACCTGCAATCCTCCTGTCTCAGATTCTCCAGTACTGGGATTACAGGTGTGCACCACCATGCCTGGCTGCCACAGTTTTATAAGGTATATTCAGCAACAAAATGAACTTGAGCAAAAAACAAGTCCTTGATTTAAAGGAAATTACAACTTATTCACCATGACAAATGACAAAATATGCCATGAACAAATTTACAAATCCTTTACAGTGAAGACCTACTGTAATTAGAAAAGATCTATTTGCTTTTAATTACCAGTTCATTGATTTTTCAGTTATAATAAACAAAGACATTATGAAAAATACTATTTCCATAATAATACTCTATTTACTTTTAGTTTTGCAAATACGACCTAGTTTTTACAAAGAAAATTTATTTTCAGCCGGGCGTGGTGGCGCACGCTTGTAATCCCAGTACTTTGGGAGGCGGAGACAGGAGGATCCAGGTTCGCGGCCAACCTCAGCTCTCTCTCTCTCTCTCTCTCTCTGTCTCTGTCTCTCTCTCTACCTAGTGAGGTCCTCCGCAACTTTGTGAGACCCGGTTTCAAAATAAAGTATAAAAAAATAGGGCCGGGGGTGTAGCGCAGAGGTA
>PVJS01048224.1:0-15138 GCA_004027185.1 Glis glis
TTTTTATACTTTATTTTGAGACCGGGTCTTACAAAGTTGCGGAGGGCCTCACTAAGTAGAGAGAGAGAGAGAGAGAGAGAGAGATAGGGAGAGAGAGAGAGAGAGAGAGAGAGCGTGCGCGCGCGGGCGCGCGTGCATGTGCACGAGCTGAGGCTGGCTGCAAACCCGGATCCTCCAGTCTCCGCCTCCCAAAGTACGGGGATTACAAGCTTGCACCACCACGCCCGGCTTTTTTCTGTGTCTTCACATTGTCTTCCTAACGTACGTGTCTGTCTCCGTGTCTAACTTTTACTTTTTAATAAGGATACCAGTTGTATTGGATGAGAGCTCACATTAATGACCTCATTTTAAACTTGATCATCTACAAAGATCCTACTTCCAAATAAGATCACTTTTGCTGGTACTGGGGTTTAGGACTTTGACATCTTTTGGAGAAAAGCAGTTTGACTAACCCATAATAGCCACTAAGGGCAGAGCCAACAGACCTCTCTCTGATTCCTTTCCTGGGCCTCCTCAGGAGTTCCTGGTCAGCTCCTGGCCAGTTCTCCAGACATGGCTAGGTACTAGAGGAGAGAGACGTGTCAGGTTCAGAGACTCCCACTTCAGACAGAAGGAACCTTGTAAACACATTTCACACTGCGTCCCTCACCTGGAATATAACCTTTATGTATTTTGGTCTTTGGGTTTGTAGCACTAGGGATTGAAATCAGGGGCACTATACCACTGAACTATATCCCAGCCCTTTTTATTCTTTTATTTCAAGACAGGGGGGATCTCTGTAAGTTGCTCAGGCTGGCCTCGAACTTGCAATCCCCCTGTCTCAGCCTCTGGAGTAGCTAGGATTGCAGGTGTGCACCACCACGCCTAGCCAGCCTTTCTATTTTAAGACCTCTAGGGAATGATTACTTATCCCAGTGATAGGTCTGTAGCCCCAAGAGCAACTGTTCACATGGTCAATAATAATCACAATGCAATGAGAAACACCACATGTGTGGTGCATTAGAGTTGCCAGATGTTTACACATTCACTATTTTACAACTATGTGAGAAAACAAAAACAGATTTTTGTTTTATTTTCTCTGTGCCTCAATTTCCTCATCTGTGAAATGAAGGTAGTAGTAACATCCACTCATTGGATTGTTGCATGGATTAAATGCATAAATAAAGATAAAGCTCTGGCACCTCTAAGGCCTCCAAAGGGCTGGGGCTGGCCAGTGCAGGTCAGGGGCCATAGGACCAAATGCGATCCCAGAAAGGGGGTGCTCGCCACTCCTGCCCCCTCTTCCTGACTTATATCCTACAGTTACTTTGCTAGAGGCTCATAAAATGCCATTTTCCTCAAACTGTGTTTTCATTTATTTTATTTCCTGTTGCAGCTATTTCATTGTTACCAAAGTTAGGAGAGTATAAAGAAAACACATTTTAGGATAAAATAACATGCAGCTCTTTAGTTATGTCTATAATATCTGAAGGGCATGCAGTACAATCCTTTACCAGAAAGAGAAAGGGGAGTGCGCACGCGCGTGTGCATACACGCACGCGCACACACACACACACACACACACACACACAACTTGTTACTGGAAGATATGGGATCTGGAAGGTGGTACAATATTCCTTTACTTTCCCCACCAAGACTCCGTTCAGCGCCTATGTCAGGGCCCTCTCTCTCTGTGCCTTCTTGTAGTCTCTTAGCTCCATCCTAGGGTACCTCAGGTTCGGTTCTCCAGAGGTTGCCTCTGAGATATGGAATTATGTAAAAGTGATTGTGTGTGTGTGTGTGTGTGTGTGTGTGTGTGTGTGTGTGAGAAACTGGAGGTTGAACCCGGGGGCATTCTACCTCTAAACTACATCCCATCCCCTTTTCATTTTTATTTTGAAACATAGTCTCGCTAAGTTGCTGAGGCTGCCCTCAACCCGTGATCCTCCTGTCTCACCCTCCCAAGTACTGGGATGACAGGCATGTGCCACCACGCCCAGCTGTGAAAGTGATTTATGAGGAAGCATTTCCAGGAAAAACTGGCATGAGAGTGGGACTGGGCAGGGAATATGGAGAGGCGGCCAGCACAGCCCACAGACTCTCGTGGAGGTGTGGAGACTGAAGGGTCACACCTGAGAGCCATCCTCTCTGTGGAGGGGCTGGGGAAGGAGCTGGAAAACTTACACCCCTGCAACCAACAGTCATTGATTGCTGCTTGCTTCCCTCTTCCCTTGCCTCCCCAGCATGGAAACTGTGAATCACTTCAGGGGTCTGTGTGCAGGCCTGAGGCTGGGCTTCTGTAGAACACGGCTGGTTGCTGGGAACGAAGGTGTAGCTGAGGCCAGTGGCGTGGAGAGAAAGGGGGCTGCTCCATCAGGTGCCTGACGAATCCTGAAGGTTCTGCTTCCCGACTCTGTCCTGGAAGGGGTGGCATAGGGTTTCTTCTGTGTGGGGCTGAGGGAGGCTCGGGTCCCGTAGGGGGAATTCACAAAGCAAACGAATGTGACTTTCTGCTACTCATACGCATGTGCTGTTTCTCCTGGCAAAGCTCTGCTGTGTTTTGTGCTAAACAGGGTCTGTTTTTAAAAAATTGTCTTAGCAAACTCAGAGAAGGAAAAGAAATAGCAAGAGTCAAGTTGGAAGAAAGCCCCCTAGGGCACCAACAAACATATTTTAGTTCTACCTGCTTGATTATTACAGGATGATGGCACTCATTTTTGCGTGGCAATTAAATACATGTCTCAGGCCCACGGGCTCGCACTCTGCCCTTCTTGGAAGGTTCCAGATTCACTGTCCGGTGCCACCCACGCCTCATGTCCTTAGACTTTCACCTTATATCTTTTCCTTTTTCTTCCTTGATCTTCCATTTCTGTCTCCAGTTGGTATTGATTCTTTATTTCCTTCTTTTCCAATAGTAGAGGAGAGATGCTGAGAGGTGGGTTGAACACCCAGTCTGAATCATTGGAGGACCAGGGTTTAATTTGAGGTGAGAACAGATTTAATGAGCTAACCCTCCATGGCAGGAATGAAAAATTTTGTGCGTGAATGAAAGGGAGAAAGAAGGTACAGAAAGAGTGCGCTGTCTGGGCTCAGAGTATCAGAGGGTGATTTCAGGAGAGAGGCGTCCTCCCGAAGGGGGAAGATGGGTTTCTGGCCTACAGAAGACCTGGTGTGGATGGGGGAGCGCTGGGCAAGGGGAGGCTGTGGGCTGCCAGAACCTGTGGCAGGGGAACTGGGCCACTCCCTTTCTGTGCCTCTTGGCAGAAAGGCAAGGTACTTCCTAATGGAGACGGATGAAGCCGGAACTCACAGAGATAATGAACTGAAACAGGATTCCTTTCCGAACCGCAAGTCAGGCCTGGTGATAATGAATGCAGTTGTCTCTATTGAGCCTAGCAGCTCCTCTATGCATGGGACTTTGTGAAATGAGGCCTTTCTTGTAGAACAACAGATTGTAAGGAGAGGAATCTGTGTTTCAATTGCTGTTCAACTGAGCTAAGAAAAGTCAAGCAACAGCCTTCCAACTCAACAGATAAATCCTGCAAGCTAAGTGCTCAGAAATCTCTAAGTGTCTTGAAGGCTTGTCAAGTCTTCTGGCAACCTCTGAATGGAAAGAGGTGCAAAATTCCTTCAGCCATGGGCCATGGAGGAGCTTAAGCATCTGAAGGACAACCTGTGACTGTTTTCCAAGGTCATTTCTCTGAATAAAGGGACATCCTCAGATTGGAAACTTGTGATGTTACCAGGTGAAAAGAGAGAGAACCTTAAGTGTAAGCACTTCAGGAACCTAGAGAGATGTTTCAATGGGCTAGGGCGCAGGTATCAGCAAAATATCCCAGACTTGGGGGGTACATTAAAGAAGGGCCTGAAGAGCTGGGTGTGGTGGCGCATGCTTGTAATCCCAGTACTTGGGAGGCTGAGACAGGAGGATCCGGGTTCGCGGCCAGCCTCAGCTACTTAGTGAGGCCCTCAGCACCTTAGTGAGACCCTGTTTCAAAATAAAGAATAAAAAATAGGGCTGAGGTGTAGCCCGGAGGTAGAATGCCTTGGGTTCAATCCTCAGTTCTGCAAAAAAAAAAGAAGGGCCTGAAGGAATGTTTATCTTATGACAGTTCAGATAATAAATCTAATGCTCCTGGATTCCCAATATAATTCCAAATTCATCAGCATTTCTACTGTGTAGAATGTGGGGGATAAGGGGAATGTGGTATGGACTGGAGGGGTTTGCTTTTGAGGCAGGACATTTTACTGATTTTTACAAATTGATGTTTATCCTCATAGCATTTGATATTTGCATTGTCATTCATTACACTTTTGACTTATCCCTGCATGACTGCCAATTGGATGTATATTCTGTGCTTTAGACAGTTTTGCATAAGTTGAAATTTTCTAAGTCAATCATAATTTTAATGATTTAAGGGTGATAATAGCATCATACATCTATAAATCACTTCCAAAATTTATGAAGCAATTTTAGTATATAGGATCCCAGTTTTTCACAGCATCTTTGGGAGGAGGTGTTGTCATCTCTGTTTTCCAGATGAGGAAACTAAGACTCACAGGGATTAAAGGATGTGCTCAGCCTTCTGCTGCTTCCTGGCTTGTATCCAGAAAGCAGTTCTCCTGACTGCAAATCTTATTTTCTTTATTCTGGATGTGTTAATTAAATTATTCATGGAGTAAATGCTCATCTGCCGGGTTAATTTTTCCATATATAGATGCATATATAATGTCAATAAATATTTACTTTTATCAAATTATTGTAAGGTGGGGTACACCTCTAATGGGTCAACATTGAATGACTGTCAACCAAGGCTAAAGTAAGTTGTGGGTGAAAAGAACAAGAGAATAGTGGGGTTAAGTGAATTTCTGAGTCTTGGTAAAATGTTGGTATCAGCATTGGGTATTTCAAGCCTCCTGGTTAGCCCTTAAAGTACCCCTATATTTCATTTCTTGCTTTGATATGTTAATCATGGCAATACCTCTAAGAACACTCCCAGTAGAGGCAAAATATGTGAGTTTACCTAAGACCTAGAGTTCAGATCCAGGTTATACAGTTTTTTTTTGTTTGTTTTGTTTTGTTTTTTTTTGCGGTACCGGGGAATGAACCCAGGGGCATTCTACCTCTGCGCTATACCCCCGCCCTATTTTTTTTTTTTTTTTTGCAGTATTGGGGATTGAACCCAGGGGCGTTTTACCTCCGAGCTACACCCCTGGCCCTATTTTTTATACTTTATTTTGAAACCGGGTCTCACGAAGTTGCGGAGGGCCTCACTAAGTAGAGAGAAAGAGAGAGAGAGAGAGAGAGAGAGAGGAAGAGAGAGAGAGAGAGAGAGACAGAGAGTGAGCTGAGGCTGGCCGCGAACCTGGATCCTCAGGTCTCCTCTTCCCAAAGTACTGGGATTACAAGCGTGGGCCACCACGCCCGGCTTCAGGTTATACAGTTTGAAAGACCATTTTCTTTTGTGTGTGTGTGTGGCAGTGGGGATTGAACCCAGGGGCATTTTACCTCCGGGCTACATCCCCAGCCCTATTTTATTTTTATTTTGAAACAGGGTCTCACTAGGTTGATGAGAGTCTTACTACTTGCTGAGGCTGTCCTCGAACCTGTGATCCTCCTGTTTCAGTCTCCCAAGTACTGGGATTACAAGCGTGCACCACCATGCCCAGCTTGGAAGACCAATTTTAAAGAAAAAGAATACAAATTTAGTGGAGGAATCTGAAGATTGGGCTTTACTAGCTTCATGGTAAATCTACCTCTGCCAATGCCTGGCCAGATGCTCCCACCAGGAGCCTCTTCCAGGCTGTCTCCACACACCACATCCCAGAGTTACACTAGCCCAGTGGGCAGGAATGAATTCATTTTTGTTTCTTTTAGTCCATGGGGTCATACCCTGAAACCCCAGTTGAGGATATTGAGAATAGCTAGCCACTTGAAATGCATGCAAGTTCCTTAGATCGGATAAATTAATCTCAGAGAACCAAAATAACTTAAAGATGTGATTGAGGCTGAGCCTAGCGACACAGGTTTATTAATCCCAGAACTTGAGAGGCTGAGGCAGGAAGATCACAGGATGGAGGCCAGACTCAGCAACTTAGTGAGACCCTGTTTCAAAATTTTAAAAAAGGGCTGAGGGATGTAGCTCAGTGGTAGGATGCCCATGGGTTCAACCCGTAGTGCCACTATGTATTTGACTGAGGAACTACTTTTTTTTTTTTTTTGCAGTACCGGGGATTGAACCCAGGGGCGTTCTACCTCCGCACCACACCCCCGGCCCTATTTTTTATACTTTATTTTGAGACCAGGTCTCACGAAGTTACGGAGGGCCTCACTAAGTAGAGAGAGAGAGAGAGAGAGAGAGAGAGAGAGAGACAGGGAGAGAGAGAGCGCACACACGCGCGCTGAGGCTGGCGGCGAACCCGGATCCTCCGGTCTCCGCCTTCCAAAGTACTGGGATTACAAGCGTGCGCCACCACGCCCAGCAGGAACTACTTTTAATAATACGTGAACCGGGCGTGGTGGTGCACGCTTGTAATCCTAGTACTTGGGAGGCGGAGAACGGAGGATCCGGGTTCGTGGCCAGCCTCAGCTACTTAGTGAGGCCCTCTGCAACTTCGTGAGACCCGGTTTCAAAATAAAGTATAAAAAATAGGGCCGGGGGTGTAGCTCGGAGGTAAAACACCCCTGGGTTCTGATGGATTGAATCAGTTCTCCAAGGGGGTTCTCCTCCCCACCCTACCCCCATGCCCAGTTACTGCTTCCCACCCCTTCCTGGGAACCACTCAGGCTTCCCGCACACGCGCCATCCCACCGTCCAATAACTTTAAAGGCCATGCAGGCCTCCAATAAGATGCAACACCGTGTCCGGTCAACCAATGGGAACGGGCCAACTCAGCTTAAGCCCGTATTTAATCCCAAGCGCCGAGGCCTTTCTTCTGACACCCCCCTCACCGCTTGAATAAATCTCTTGGCTGCATGGTTGTCTCTGGTGCGGTTTTTTGCCCTTCAGGTTCAATCCCCAGTACCACAAATAATAATAATAATAATAATAATAATAATAATAATGTGACCAAGTTACCAAGCAACGAATATCCACAGATCAGAGGGGAATACTGTTAACCCCAGTTTCAGAGATGGATTCTGTGACCTGGTAATCTGCTGGCTGGTAATATGCTTTAGCCACCAGGAAATTTCTAGAATGGGTTATCAAACAAATGGCTTGTTAAGATGTAAAGAGGAGGAGGCCGGCGTGGTGGCACATGCCCATAATCCCAGTACTTGGGAGGCTGAAACGGGAGGATCTCAGGTTCACAGCCAGCCTCAGCAATTTAGTGAGGCCCTCTGCAACTTAGTGATACCCTGTTTCAAATAAAAAACAAGTAAGTCTAGGGGTGTAGCTCAGAGATAGAATGGTAGAATGCCCCTGGGTTCAATCCCCAGTACCACACACACACACACACACACACACACACACACACAGATGTAAAGAGGGGAGACGTAATTATTAGGCTCTAACATGGATTCCCTAAAAAGAAAGCATTGCAAATTAAGTTCATTTCCATTTTTTATTGAAATATTAAACCCAAAGATCAGGGGAATACATTTGGGTATTAGAAGACTGTTTGACAGGATCTTTCGTGATATTTTTACAGACAAGTTGGAGAAATGTGGGTTGAATTATAGCATAGTTAAGTAGACTTGTTTGGTTGACTGATAGAGTGAGATGAATTAGTGCTGAAGTGGAAAGTTAGAAGCATTGCCCATTTCTTTTCAGTTCTTGTCAGGGACAATGGAGATACAAAGATGAATAAGACAGGCCTCCTGCCTGTGAGTTCAGCAGAGAAGGAAGATATATATAAATGACTAGTTATGATCTTTATGGAGAGGTCTACATCAGGGTTCAGAAATAGGATGTCAGGAGAACCGCTGGGGTGAGGGGTGGGAGACAGACCTCTGTGACAATCAGTTACTACCAGCTGTTGCATAGACTCTTAACAAGCAGTGAGGCTTTTAAACAGAGAGGAGATTACTATTGGAGAAGAACCTTGAGCCAGATAGACCAAATTTTCAGTTCCCTTCGTGTGCTGAGGTCCTGAGTTTGCTCACGGTTAAATTGCAACAGCTGGTCTCAGCACAACCAGGCCTGCTCGAAGCCCCAGGCATATGACTCCGCAGCCAGACAGGGCGGAAGCGAGCTGCTGAGGCAGATGATTGAGTGGGCTCTATTGGAAATCACAACCGCACTAGGGTTGAAGGAAGAAGAATGAGAGCTTGTTAGCTTGATCAGATTATTGGGATCCTCATGAAAAGGAATGCTATTCAAAAAATGACAAGCCAAAGGGTCCAGGAATTTAGAACACCTTGTGGTTCAGCAAATGAAAGCTAGAAATATGGGTGGGAGGCCCCCCATTTGCAGGGATTGTGTTTATGTCTGATTTGTGCTAGGAAACTCCATATTCTCCTCGTTTCAAGCCTTTTCAAGCCATTGAAAAGACTGATTCTAGCCAGGCATGGTGGCGCACGCTTGTAATCCCAGTACTTTGGGAAGCAGAGACCAGAGGATCTGGGTTCGCGGCCAGCCTCAGCTCTCTCTCTCTCTCTCTCTCTCTCCCTGTCTCTTTCTCTGCTTAGTGAGGCCCTCCAAAACTTCGTGAGACCCGGTTTCAAAATAAAGTATAAAAAAATAGGGCCGGGGGTGTAGCGCGGAGGTAGAACGCCCCTGGGTTCAATCCCCGGTACCGCAAAAAAAAAAAAAAAGACTGATTCTGCTTTTCTAAAGAACAATGTGAGCTATGTATTAACATTTATAAGAAATATTTCTGTACTGCCACCTCAGGGTTTGAAACCAATCGGGATGAGGCACCTCTTAAGTCTAAAAATCCTAATCATGTCAAGCTTGTTTCCTGTGCAGAGCGTGGTTTCAAATGAAATATTAAGTCATTGAGTCATTGAAGTACCTGGAAACACTTCACACTGGACCAGGAAGAATTTATTAGAAAAAAACACATCTCACTCCCCCAACACAGAAGCTCACTGCAGCTCAGTATGCACAATCACCAACAGCAGTTCTATTAGATTCTACCACTGGCAAGTATCCTGGCCTAAATTCCGACTGGAAATCTCCTCCCCACCCCAAGGTCACTGTAACAAGATAGCCATGCATCCTCAAAATTCTTGATAAATGTGTCTCCCTGAGGGCTCACCCTTTCTCAGATTGGCACCCTCCTCAGAGGACAAAAACTGGGCATGTGGTGAGAACGAAGCCCTTTTCACGAGGCCAGCTCCTAATTACGCACAGCCTTTCTCCAGTGTTCTCAGCGTCAAAGCCCGGCAAGCACAATTAACTCATGTTGCAGGGCTCTGGATAATGCTAGCCATTTAATGTGGCTGAATATCGCAGCCAGGGCCTTCCTGTTTCCAAACCAGTCAATAGAGTTGTGGGGCCTTGAGTGTGTTTCGCAGCCTTTTACCATCCCCGTGGAAAACAAAGAGGGGTCTGATGTCTGTGCCCTGAATACTTAGCGCGAGATGCCGAAGTCTAGCCGCTTGCTCTGCACAGGAATGGAAGGCTGTGGTGCTTTGACAAATTAGGGGAGAGCTGGGTTTGCTAGGCAGCACCATGCCTCTGCATTCACAGGTCTTGACGTGACTAGAAGGATCTTGAGTCACAGAATTTGGTCTGTTCTCCTGCATAAACACACAGACATCATCCTTCAGTTCAGGAACTTAAGAATATTTGTTGAATTTAAGCATCCATTTTTGTACTCTGGCATTTCATGTTTTATTTGCAAAACCACTTGTGTTCTTTAAAATTTAATGAAACAGTATTAAATAAATAATCCAGAAGCAGCAATAATAAAACACCAGTACATCCAGGCTATGACTCTGAGTTCAGGAAAATGGGTGATGTATAAATCCTGCCTTCTTTCTATTCAAGGAACAAACTGCCCCTGCTAATCTGCACGTGTGAAAACCCAGCTGGGCTGGGCCTCAGCCCTTTGGCTCTCAGTAAGAGGGAGGGAGTACAGATTTGTACGAAGGCAGCCTCTTCATTTTATCCATAATAGCTTGGCAGGCAGATTATTCCCACATTTCGGTTGAAAAGGAAATGCTATGAATAGCAATAGAGTGAGTGGAACCAGTGGATAGGAGGAGTGTTCCTCTCTCCTCCCCTTCCTCCCCTCTCCCCCCTCGTAAGCAACACTATCCCAGACATCCCAGGCAGCTGGGAATGGAACCTACAGAGATCTTGCAAAAAATGCATCCTCATGCTCCTACGCAGCCATGGCCAGCAAGCGCACGGGCCTTCATGGCGTACACTTGGCTAATTTGCCTCACTCTGTCAGTCTCTATTCTATACTCCTACTCCTGTTCTATTTGACTCGTTTCCCCTACTGACTTCTAGTGAAGTAATAGACATTTATAAGTAATTTTATGTCCTTTTTGGAACAAGGTGGAGGATATGTAGATGGATGGATAGGTAGATGAATAGGTATAGGCAAATAATTACATTATCGTGTGTGTGTATGCGTGTTACTGGGGATTGAACCCAGGGACATTCTACCTCTAAGCTATACCCTCAGTCTCCCTTATTTGTTTTGTTTTGAAACAGGGTCTTGCTAAGTTCCTGAGAATCTCGCTAAGTTGCTGAGGCTGGTCTCGAACCTGTGATCCTCCTATCTCACCCTCCCAAGTACTGGAATTACAGGTGTATGCCACCACTCCCAGCTTACATTATCATTTAATAACTATTTATAGTATAAAGGTCTTCTAAGTAAATAGAGAAAAACCAAAGTGACATCCCTACGAAATGACCAAGCCAGGTCGAATCTCGTTCAGTTATTTTAAGGTACTCTTCTCTCATTCTCTTTAGCATCCCTAACCAACTAACTCAAGGTCTTATTTTAAGAAATACTAACTTGGGGAAGCCTACCATTATCTCCCAAGACTCGGTTAGGTGCCTTCATTATATTCTCCCGTAACAGGCTATCTGTTCCCTATCAGAGCACCCTCAGGCCAGTCTGTACTGTAACTACTTGTTTAACTGTCTCTCTGTGCTCCATTATCTATAAGCTCACTAAGGTCAAGGACTGAGCCTGTCTGTTTCACATTTTAATCACCAGCACAGATCATGGCACACAGTAGGTACTCAATAGGCATTTGTCATATGAATGAGAAACCTCACTATAATTCAAGGTTACCCTGGACTTTGTAAAACCAAAGTTGTACAAATTGTGGCCCACTTATGTGCAAACATTATGCTCTGTCCTGATTCTATGGAGGCCATTGAAGGACACATGGGGTAACCCTGTTTTCAAATCCCTTGCGTGCCAGTTAGTTCATCAGAAACTTATCCAGAGGCCGGGCGTGGTGGCGCACGCTTGTAATCCCAGTACTTGGGAGGCTGAGACCAGAGGATCCAGGTTCGTGGCCAGCCTCAGCTACTTAGTGAGGCCCTCCACAACTTCGTGAGACCCGGTTTCAAAATAAAGGATAAAACATAGCCTGGGGGTGCTGCTTGGAGGTAGAACGCCCCTGGGTTCAATCCCCGGTACCACAAAAAAAAGAAACTTATCCAGAGTCATGTTGAGCTGCCAACTTCAGCTGCAATTCAGAGGCGAGATCCTGGAGGCCTAAGAAGTCTGATGACGCTTCAGGGAGTAAATGGGACCATAGGTGATCTTAAAGGAGGAACAGAATTAGATTAGGCAGAGAGGATGAGGACGGCATTGTGGGAAGGAGGAACAGGAACTAAAAGTGGGGACATGGCTGGCATAACTAGGAACTGGGAGGAGCTGGAATTGGAGAATCCAGACTCTCCTGAGCTGTAGAAATTGGAGCTGGGTTATGGAAGATTTGGGAAGCCAGGCAGAGAGGGCCGGGCTTCAGACACTGCATAACAGGACATTGATAGAAAGCTCTCAATAAGTGAGTTGACAAAAAAGCAGTTTAGGGAGAAGGTCGTATGTCATGGCAGGGAAGGCTGGGAAGGGAGATCGCTATACTGAGATTGTCACTTAGTAGCTGCTGGAATTACACAGGAATGAGATGCTGTGACCTGGGCTAGAGCCATGCATGAACGAAGGGAAGGAAAGGTGAAGCAGAACCTTTGGAAAAACTGGGAGGCTGGCCTCCTCTAGAAGCATACTTCAAGAGCCCCAGAGGCCAGATGTCCTGGAATCTACAAGTGGTTGCTCTCTGGGAGCCAGTGGCTGGGGATAGCAGGGGAGGTGGAGGAGAGGCGTTGGAGATCTGCATGCTGTCCTGCCTCCCTGCCTCCCTGCCTCCCTGCCTCCCTGCCTCCCTGCCTCCCCAGGGCTGTTCTTGCAGACTGTCTGCATGCTCCCATGCTCAGCCTTCTCTAGCACAGAAGTAACCTCCTCCTCTCAGCACCTTTTTTGTTTGTTTTTGGTGGTACTGAGCACTGAACCCAGGGATACTCTACCACTGAGCCACACCCCCAGCCCTTTTTACTTTTTATTTTGAAACAGAGCCTTGCCAAGTTGCTGATGCTGTCCTTGAATCTGCAGTCCTCCCATCTCAGCCTCCCAAGTCCTGGGATTAAAGGCATGCGCCACATCCTGGTTTACGGGCACCAGTTTAATATTCCAGGTAAGTGGCTGTAGGCGGTTGTCCTCTTTCTGCCTTGAGAACTTTGAGTCCTTTGGGACTAAGGGCCAGGCTGTGCCTTGGGCTGTGCTGAGGTCCAGGCACGCAGCAGAGGGGAGGCAGGATTGCGCTCGCTGTGGCTGAGGAAAAACTATTTCTTTAAATATGCCAACCCCTGACTGTCTTCTTTAAGGCCCCAGGGTCCTGCCTTCACACTTTCTTCTATAGTCTTTCTATTGTGGTCTCAGCAACCTTCATGTCAATATAAAGGGGCCACTTTTCAAAAATGTTCCCAGGGCTGGGGCGGGGGATAATCACTCCCTTGCCCCAGCACTCCCAGCTGAGACCCTGATCTGAGAACCCAGGGCCTCCTTGCCACGATTTGTTATTCTGGTGTTGTTCCCTGACAGCCCGCCTGCTCTCCCAGTTCAGCTTTTCTTCGTCATCTCGGGGCTGTTTGTTCAGCCTCCACTATTGCTGTTGCTGTTGTTTTGGAGCTGACCTCCTGGCAAGCTGTGGACTTGGCTGAGGAAGCTGCCAGAGGCTGAGCCCAGCGAGGGAGGGAGGGAACGAGGGCTGGAGCTCAGGAGGAAGGGCGGAGGGTGGGAAGGGACTCTGAGATCGGCTGCGCTTGCCGAGCTGAAAAGGGAATTCATCAAGAACCCAGCTCAGATGCCCTTTCTGAGCATTCCCCAGTGACCAGAGTTACCCACTGGGGTATGGCTCCCTCTTAGTTCCACTGCCCCTCAGACTTTCACACTGTTGTCACCTCCCAAAGTTGACTGTAGTTCTTTCTACATTGTGCTTCATTGAAAGTGAACCCCAAAGCCGGGCGTGGTGGCGCACGCTTGTAATCCCAGTACTTTGGGAGGCGGAGACCGGAGGATCCGGGTTCGCGGCCAGCCTCAGCTCTCTCTCTCTCTCTCTCTCTCTCCTTAGTGAGGCCCTCCGCAACTTCGTGAGACCCAGTTTCAAAATAAAGTATAAAAAATAGGACCGGGGGTGTAGCGCGGAGGTAGAACGCCCCTGCGTTCAATCCCTGGTACCACAAAAAAAAAAAAAAAAAAGAAAGTGAACCCCAAGCTGGGTGTGGTGGCACACGCTTGTAATCCCAGTACTTGGGAGGCTGAGACAGGAGGCTGAGACAGCTGTGGCCAGCCTCAGCTACTTAGTGAGGGCCTCCGCAACTTAGTAAGACCCCGTTTCAAAATAAAGAATAAAAAAATAAGACTGGGGGTATAGCTCAGAGGTAGAATGCCCCTGAGTTCAATCCCCGGTACCGCAAAAAAAAAAAAAAAAAAAAAAAAAGAAAGTGAACTCCAAAGCAGCCCTGAGGGCAGGGTACAACTGCCCACCTCCATTAGGAGCCAGGGTGTTGGGGGTCAGAGGGCCCGCCTGGCCTTGGGAGTGTTTCCTCCACCCTCATCCACCCCCAAGCCTGAGACAGCAACGAGATCAAGAAGGAAGGGCTTTGGCCCAGACATTGGGAAAGCCAGGAGTCCAGAATTATCTCTGTGCTGACTTCTCCTGAATTGCCTGCTTTATAAGAACAAAGCCACCATCTTTGCCTAGGATGGATACATGATTTGGCATTACTGAGTATGTTCTATGTCTTAAGCTATTTACATGCACTGTTGATCCTCAGAACAGCCCTTAAGAAGTAAGTAGTAGTGGGCTAGGGATGTAGCTCAGTGATAAAAACCTTGCCTAGCAGATGTGAGGCCCTGGATTTGATCCCCAGCACCACAAATAAAGTGTTAAAGAGAAGTAGCCAGGCATGGTGGTGCATGCCTGTAATCCCAGTACTTAGGAGACTGAGACAGGAGGATTGCAGGTTCAAGGACAGCCTCAGCAACTTGGTGAGGCCCTCAGCAACTTAGTGAGACACTGTTTCAAAACAAAAAATAAAAAGGGCTAGGGGTGTAGCATGGAGGTAGAATTCCCCTGGGTTCAATCCCCAGAGAAAAGAAAGAAAGAAAGAAAGAAAGAAAGAAAGAAAGAAAGAAAGAAGGAAGGAAGGAAGGAAGGAAGGAAGGAAGGAAGGAAGGAAGGAAGAAAGGAAGGGAGAGAGGGAGGGGAAAGTAAGTAGTACCCAACTTATGGTTGCCAGAGAGTGAAAGTATAACCAGAAAGAGGAAAGGAAGAAAGAAAGTTGTATTCTCAGTTTACAGTAGCTCAGAGAGTGAAAGTACTAACTCAAATCTGTGCAGCTGGTATGTGCTGGAGCTGGGACTGAGGTGTTCCTGACTTCAAAGCCAGGCTTTTCCTTGCCTCTGAAAAAGGGTAGGGTCACCATCCCTGGCTCTTCTGTTGCATGGTCACACATGCATATTAGAAAGATGTTATCAAAGCCGGGCGTGGTGGCGCACGCTTGTAATCCCAGTACTTTGGGAGGCGGAGACCGGAGGATCCGGGTTCGCGGCCAGCCTCAGCTCTCTCTCTCTCTCTCTCTCTCTCTCCTTAGTGAGGCCCTCTGCAACTTCATGAGACCCAGTTTCAAAATAAAGTATAAAAAATAGGACCGGGGGCGTAGCACGGAGGTAGAACGC
>PVJS01048225.1:0-15138 GCA_004027185.1 Glis glis
TTTTTTTTTTTTTTTTTTTTGGTACTGGGGCTTGAACCCAGGGGCATTCTATCTCTGGACTACACCTCCAGCCGAATTTTTTATTTTATTTATTTATTTATTTTGTGGTACCGGGGATTGAACGCAGGGGCATTCTACCTCCGCGCTACGCCCCCAGCCCTATTTTTTTATGCTTTATTTTTGAAACCGGGTCTCACGAAGTTGCAGAGGGCCTCACTAGGTAAAGAGAGACAGGGAGAGAGAGAGAGAGAGAGAGAGAGAGAGAGAGAGAGGAGAGAGGAGAGAGACAGATAAATCGCGCGCGCGCCCGTGCATGCGCGCTGAGGTTGGCCGCGAACTCAGATCCTCCGGTCTCCGCCTCCCAAAGTACTGGGATTACAAGCGTGCGCCACCACGCCCGGCTCGAATTTTTTATTTTGAAACACGGTCTCAGTAAAGTTGCAGAGGGCCTCACTAAGTTGCTGAGGCTGGTTGCAAACCTGGTGATCCTCCTGTTTCAGCCTCCCATGTACTGAGATTACAGGCATGTGTCACCACGCTCGGCAAGACTCCACTTCTTTTTTTTTTTTTTTGCGGTACCGGGGATTGAACGTAGGGGCGTTCTACCTCCGCGCTACAACCCCGTCCCTGTTTTTTTATACTTTATTTTGAAACCGGGTCTCACGAAGTTGCGGAGGGCCTCACTAAGTAGAGAGAGAGAGAGAGGGAGAGGGAGAGAGAAAGAGCTGAGGCTGGCCGCGAACCCGGATCCTCCGGTCTCCGCCTCCCAAAGTACTAGGATTACAAGCGTGCGCCACCACGCCCGGCAAGACTCCACTTCTTAATGGCAAAAATGGCAGAGATTTTGCAGCCATCTTTAAAATTGCTGCCACAAGCCGGGCATGGTGGCACACGCTTGTAATCCCAGTACTTGGGAGGCTGAGACCGGAGGATCTGGGTTCGCAGCCAGCCTCAGCTACTTAGTGAGGCCCTCTGCAACTTAGTGAGACCCTGTTTCAAAAGAATAAAAAATAGGGCTGGGGGTGTGGCTTGGAGGTAGAATGCCCCTGGGTTCAATCCCCAGTACCACCAAAAAAAAAAAAAATTGCTACCACAGCTGTATATGCAGTAAGTACTTTGGGAAGGAATAGATAAAAAGGAGTAGGAACTACATTTGCACTAAATAAAAAGGATTTTAAAAAACATCTAACCATAGAATTAACTATATTTCTGTTAAGTGTCAGAGAAAGTACCCGGGAGAGGCTTTGACTTTCCTGAACAATTTGTTTACCTTGTATTTCTCTTTGTTCTTCCTTTTGTTGGATTTCCTTTTTCCCCCCTTGGTCCTAGAGATCATAACCAGAGCCTTGTGCATGCTAGGCAAGCATCCCACCACTGAGCTGCATCCATGTTCCTGGTTTTCCTTCTTGCTTTTGTTGCTTACGTGTGGATTCTTTTTGTGTTTGGTTTGTGGCACTATTTATTGGTCTTCTTCCTCCAAATATAGAGTTGGTCAATGTAAATAGCCAGATTGCTAAGAGAAGGGTGCTGTTTGGCATAGTCTTCACCTTATTTCTTCTCTTTTTCAGGGTTGTGAGGCTGTCTACAGTAGTGTATCTGGCCTTAAAACTCACCTGGGCTCTTGTACATTGGTTTGTAACTTTTTAAACTTAGTATCTTAATACATCCTCTAAAATAGTCTGACATGGAAAAGAACTCAGTTTAGGTGAACGGCTGGTCATCCTGTTCACGATTGTCACCAGAGGCTTCTTTAGACCTCTGTGTCACAAAGATTCTTGATCTCATATTGGTTGGGATGCCAGGGTGTGTCCAAGACACAGAGAAGGCCAGCATAGCCATAAATCATAGCAGTTAAAGGAATTCAGAGAAAAATTTAGGAGTTCTCAGTCCCTATCTGAGATTTAGCTCCTTCTACCTGAGCCTCTCCCACACAGGGCCTGCCCTGTCTTACTAGGCCTTACACTTCCTAAAAACAAGTTATATGTACTTATCTGGATTGGTGAGGATCTTCCAAATCCATCTGAACTGAACTGGCCTCTGGGAATGGGAGATGGGATAGGGTGTCAGGCTAATGGCCATTCACCTCACTGAATCTTTTCCATGTTGACCCAGGTGTTCTACAGCCCCTGAGCCATGAGAAATGCTGCTACTTTCCAATCTCATTCAGAAGTATCTCCCACAAAATGAGCACCATGGAAACTTGAAGCTTCAGGAGGGGAGAGAAGTCTCGGTTCGAGCCAACAAGGGAGTTGTAGGAATCCCAACCAGATTTGTCCAGGAATGCTTAGGAGTTTGTCATCTTGATTACATTTTTTTTTTTTTTTGCGGTACCGGGGATTGAACCCAGGGGCGTTCTACCTCCGAGCTACACCCCCAGCCCTATTTTTTTATACTTTATTTTGAAACCGGGTCTCACGAAGTTGCGGAGGGCCTCACTAAGTAGCTGAGGCTGGCCGCGAACCCGGATCCTCCTCCAGTCTCCGCTTCCCAAGTACTGGGATTACAAGCGTGCGCCACCACGCCCAGCCTTGATTATTTTTTGAGTTTTTTTTTTATTTTTTGCAGTACCAGGGATTGGACCCAGGGGCATTCTACCTCTGGGCTACACCCCCAGCCCTACTTTTTATTCTTTCTTTCTTTCTTTTTTAATTTTTAAATTTTTTTTTTGTGGTACTGTGGATTGAACCCAGGGGCGTTTTACCTCTGAGCTACACCCCCGGCCCTATTTTTTTATACTTTATTTTGAAACTGGGTCTCACAAAATTGTGGAGGGCCTCACTAAATAGCTGAGGCGGGCCGGGAACCCGGATCCTCCAGTCTCAGCCTCCCAAGTACTGGGATTACAAGCGTGCGCCACCATGCTCAGCAACTTTTTGAGTTCTTAAACTAGGCATTTTGAGTGGTATTCTTCTCATTCTGGATTTCCAGTGCCCTCTTTGCAGCAATGCATCATAGTAGGAAGAATTGAACATTGGTGTTGCTGGTGAACTTGGGGACTTTAATAATTTGGGGGGAGGAACCAAAAAAACCTGAAAGTGAAGCAAGAGGAACCTGGGAAGGTAGAAAAATGTGGCATGGTACATAACAAAAGTAGGAGAATGTCAGGTGGTGTCCAAGGTGGGGCGGGTGTTACAGAATTGCACTAGGACAGATCGCATTGGTGAGTGTCTGGCCAAACTGCTTTTCCCAAACATATTACTGTTTGGGATCTCTTTCTTCTTATCTTTACTAAAGTAGAATCCCCCCTTTTCATCTTTAATAATCCTTGCACATAACCAAGGTATATGTTCCTAAATTTACCAGTAATTCTCTTTTCTTTCTCTCTTGGAAACAGGGAAACTTTGTGGCTGGAAAATACAAGTGTCTTCTATGTCAAAAAGAATTTGTATCAGAGAGTGGTGTCAAGTATCACATCAACTCTGTTCATGCTGAGGTGAGGTCTGCTTTCCCCTAGTGATTTTGCAATCCCATGGACCCGATATGGAAGCAACAAGAGAGGCAGACTTTGTCCCTGGTTTTATGGGCCGGAATTGTCAAAGAAAGTAACTCTGCAGAACTTACCAGAGACATTGGAGCTAAAATACTCTCTAACTGTATTTTTCTTTGAAAATATTTGAAGTCACTAAGATGTGAACATCTTCAAGCTCTTCTAATTCTCCTAAGTCCACATAAGTCAGGCACTGGGGAACTAGGCTGAATTTACATGTTTGACATTCTCTTTTGGGGGAGGTACTGGGGATTGAACCCAGGCATTCTACCTCCGAGCTACACCCCAGCCCTATTTTTTTATTCTTTATTTTGAAACTGGGTCTCACTAAGTTGTGGAGGCCTCACTAAGTAGCTGAGGCTGGCCGAGAACCCGGATCCTCCGGTCTCAGCCTCCTAAGTACTAGGATTACAAGTGTGTGCTACCATGTGACATTCTTATTTCACAGCAATCTCTGTACTGTTATGCTTTCTAGTATTTTTCTTCTTTTTTTGTACTAAAGATTGATCCCAGGGATGTTCTACCTCTGCTACACCCCCAGCCATTTTTATTTTGAAACCGGGTCTCATTAAGTTGCCCAGTGTCTCGCTAAATTATTGAGGCTGGCCTTGAACCTGTGATCCTCCTGTATCAGCTTCCCAAGTGCTAGGATTATAGGTGTGTACCACAACATCTGGCTGGCTTTCTAGTTTTCATTTTTTTGTGTGTGTGTGGTACTGGGGATTGAACCTGGAGGCATTCTACCTCCGAGCTATACCCTCATCCCTATTTTATTTTATTTTGAAACAGGGTCTCTCTAGATTGCTGAGAATTTCGCTAAGTTGCTGAAGCTGGTCTTGAACCCGTGATTCTCCTGTCTCAGCCTCCCAAGTACTAATATCTATTAGCAGCCTATTTTTAGGGCTGTTTAAAATACTGCATGAAACAACTATAAAGGACGCATGTGGAATTTGCTTGAAAATATTGTTTCAGGTATAAATACTTCTTTCACTATGTATTTCTAAAAGATAAGGACTTTTTTTGGTACTGGGGATTGAACCCAGAGGCATTCTACCTCCAACTATGCCTCAACCCGATTTTATTTCTTTATTTTGAAACAGGGTCTCACTAGGTTTCTGAGAGCCTTGCTACATTGCCGAAGTTGGCTTTGAACCTGCGATCCTCCTGTCTCAGCCTCCCAAGTATTGGGATTACAAGTGTGCACCACCATACCTGGCAGATAAGGACTTTTAAAAACATACATACAGCTGGGCGTGGTGGCTCACACTTGTAATCCCAGTACTTAGGAGGCTGAGACAGGAGGATCGCAGGTTCAAAGCCAGCCTCAGCTACTTAATGAGGCCCTCCGCAACTTAGTGAGACCCTGTTTCAAAATAAAGAATAAAAATTAGGACTGGGGGTATAGTTCAGAGCTAGAATGCCCCTGGGTTCAATCCCCAGTACCACACACACACATAAAACATAACATACCCAAACATCATTATGCCTCAAAAAAAGATTCTTTAATATCCTATATCTAGTCATTATTCAAATTTTCCATGATTTCTTGTATTTTTTTTTCAGAATTGGCTTATTCAAATCAAGATCTAACAATTGGTTCATATAATGCAATTGTCTGTTTTAATCTAGAGTATTGCTAAAATTCAACAGAAATGAAATGTTAGCCATGCATGCAATTTAAGCTTTCTACAGTCACATTTTAAAATGTATAATAAGGCCAGGTGTGGTGGCGCATGCCTATAATCCCAGTACTTGGGAGGTTGAGACAGGAGGATTGCAGGTTCAAGGATAGCCTCAGCAATGTAGTAAGACCCTGTTTCAAAAATAAAAATAAAATAGGGCTGGGAGTGTAGCTCAGAGGTAGAATGCCCCTGGGTTCAATTCCCAGTCCCACACACAAAAATGTATAATAAAAACAGGTAAAATTAATTCTAGTAATTTACTTATCCCAGTATGTCCAAAATATTTTAACACATCATTCAATCAGTCAATAACGAGATATTTTAGACATTTTTCATAGCAAATCTTTTTCATTGAAAGCATATCTCAGTTTGGACTAATCACATGTCAAGAATTCTTAGCCACGTGAACAGTGGCTATATCATTGCACCATTCAGGTCTAGGAGCTTCCCTTTCCTCCTCTTTCTTTTCTTTTTTTAATTTTGTTGCCATTCATCGTTTGGAGAAACAGATGTATTTACCCATATTCTGGACTTTGCTGATTGCCTCCTGTGATAGTGTTCCTCTGCCCTAGCTGTTTCCTATAAACTGATAGTTGGAACTGGAAAATTGATCAGATTCCTTTAGATTCTAGTTCTTTTTAGTTCTAGTTCTTTTGTATATGTATATATATACACATATGTATATACATATATACATATATGTATACATATATACAAATTATATATATGTTATTTTTTTTTAACAAGAATGCTTCCTAATTGGATTTCCTTCCCAAGGCTAGGGATCAGAGAGCCTCTTAAACCGAGGCTCAATAATTTGCCCATGGTCACATAACTAGACATAGAACTGGGAGTTGCACTTAGGAGGTCTGGCTGCAAAATTCATGCTCGGCTACTATACTAAGATGAGATAAAAATCTTCTGTGGTTCACTGCTTTACAACTTATGGTGCGATTTATATAGAAGGAGATAAATAGGTGGGATAATGCTCAGTAAACAGACTTTGTAGATGACTTATTAAAGGTGCCCAGAATCAGCCAGGCATGGTGGCACATGCCTGTAGTCCCAGTATTTGGGAGGCTGAGATAGGAGGAGTGTAGGCTTGAGTTCAGCCTCAACAATTTAGCAAGACGCTCAGTAACTAAGACCCTGTTTCAAATAAATAAAAAGGGCTGGGGATGTAGCTCGGAGGAAGAATGCCCCTGGGTTCAATCCCCAGTACCCAAAATAAATAAACATAAACAGAAGTACCCAGAATCATGTATTACACATTATTTGCTTATAAGAACTGCTTTGTACTAGATTTCTCTCATTCATTCATACTGGGGATTGAACCCAGGGACATTCTACCTCTGAGCTACACCCCCAGCCCTATTTTATTTTTATTTTGAAACAGGGTCTCGCTAGGTCGATGAGAGTCTCACTACTTGCTGAGGTTGTCCTTGAATATGTGATCTTCCTGTCTCTCAGCCTCCCAGGTACTGGGATTACAGGTGTGTGTCACCACACCTGACTTAGATTTCTCCAAACTAATTAATTAATTAATTAATTATTTTTGTGGTACTGAGGATTGAAATAGGTACTGAGGATAGGCCTCTGAGTTACACCCCCAGCCCTATTTTATTTTTTATTTTGAAACAGGGTCTCAATTGCTGAGGCTGGCCTTGAACCTGTGATCCTCCTGTCTCAGCCTTCCAAGTACTGGGATTACAGGTGTACGCCACCACGCCCAGCTTAGATTTCTCCAATTTAACATTCAGAGTTCTAAAGTATGGTTCCATCTATACCTGTTTTCTCCTTAGTATGTTGTGCCCTGTGCAGGCCTTTTTTCCGTCCTACACCTTCTTTATGTTCTTTACCGAGTTTCTGATGGGATGGCATTTCTATTTTGCCTCTCTAGGATTGGTTCGTTGTAAACCCAACAACAACCAAAAGCTTTGAAAAGCTGATGAAGATAAAGCAGCGGCAGCAAGAAGAAGAAAAGCGGAGGCAGCAACACAGGAGCAGAAGGTCTCTAAGAAGGCGGCAGCAGCCAGGCATTGAGCTTCCTGAAACCGAGTTGAGTCTTAGAGTAGGGAAGGATCAGAGGAGGAATAATGAGGAACTGGTTGGGTCGACCTCCTGTAAGGATTCAGAGCAGGAGCCAGTGTCAGCACAGTTCCAGAAAGCAAAGCCCCCAAAGACGAATCATAAACGAGGAAGGAAGTAGGCAGTCAGGGAGAGCGCTCCTAGGAGAGTGGATGTGATGCTGTCGTCATGGGGACCTGTGCGGGGAGGCCTGAGTCGCGGGGCTGAGTGAAGATGCTTTCAGCTGTTTGTGTAAGGCTGTGACTTTCTCAGCTCCTTCCTCCTGTGTAAATTTCACTGTCTTCCCAACTTACTCACTTTCATACCCCTGGCCCACTTTTAGTAGGTTTTCCTACTATTCCTCATTGGAGTCCTCTTGTTTTTCTCTTCTCTTGCCCAAAGAGCTCCCTCTTAAGGCCAAGTATATGCCCCTCTTGCCCTGTATAAGACTAAGAAACCTGTTTGGTTGTCCTTTCCTTCCTGGGGTTTGTGTGTTTTGGGAGGCTCCATTGATTTTAGTAGCCACTCCATCATCTAGCTTACAAAACAATTCCAAACTAATGTTTTAAAACCATTGCTGGTTTATCATTCTGTATTTGTGATATTGTTATAGAAGCTAGAATTGTTGTCACTTATGTAATAGGGTTACCCTGTCTCCTCAGAAAGCAAAACTTTACAGAGGATATCTGTCCTCAATATGGTTTTAGGATTGAAAGTAAGAAAAGGACTTAGCATGAAAAAGCTAGACCCTCCCTCCACTGGTTTCACTGGGAAATGGTTTGTTTGTACCTAGTAGCAGTGACTAACTAGACCCACAGGCATGAAAAGCAGCGTCAGGAGTAATGTATCCCAAACATACAAGTGACTAATAAGAAAAAAGGTAAAAAAGCAATAAATACTGCCCAAACTTGCCTGAGGCCTGAGGCCTCCTTTATTGCTATGATCAGTGCCCTCTGAAGCTTGCTTTTGCTCCCTCAGTTTTAAGGATTGAGAAATGTCACATTGTCCCTGGTGTTTTGACATAGTACTCTACTGCCCTTCATAATGCCAGTAAGATTGGAAATCAAGGTGCACATTCCTTCTACCCTGGACTTTACCTCACTTGTTAGTCTACCCCATGCTAAGTCCTTATCCATCTCTTTATAGACAACCTCTGTCTCTTTTTCTGAGAATATTGTCCTTCTTTTCTCTTTTATATATGGAGTTCTATCCTCTTTATATTCTGAGACTTTGACACCAGATGTAGATATTTATCTGGAGCTGGAAGAAAAAATTCTTTTTCCATACCTCATGCCTATCTGGTAACGTTTAATGGGTCTTTCCCTTTGAGGATGGCTTTCTCTGGAGCACTGGTTAGAGCAGCCTTGTTGTCGTGTTTCTGGATTCTCTTCCCCCTTTTGCATATAAATGTTGGTCTTATATATTCTTGTCTATTTTGTGGCATATGCCACTTTAAAAAGTTTAACCTTGATACAGAGAAATACTACCTTTTCAAATTCTGAAAGGCCACCCTTTAACTCTGTTGTCTGTGCTCCTCTAAATAGCTTTAACATGTGGGCTTTTGTGAAGACCACTTTCAAACAAGGGAGCATTGAAAACTGAATCGGATACTGCCAGAGTAGGTAGTTTTGAAACACATGAAGGAAATGGTATGTCTGTGTTACAATTTCAATGGCAGTTGAACCCTTAAAGCCCTTTCTGTAGATGAGGGTTGTCAGGGAGGAGAAATGAGGAAGCTATGTTAATTTCTGGTGAGTAAGACATGGGGAAAGTTTGGCAATGACAAAAGAAATAAATAACTCTCACTTAGAATGATGTTTCCAGTTGTTCTTTGACTCCGACCTGCTGTTTGACTCTGGGCTGACACTGTATGGGGCTAAGATGGCTGGAGATGGGGATGAGTTTGAAATAAGTCCTAAATGCAGTTGTCTCAGTAGTTCTTTAGCTCCTGAAATCTGCTGATTAAAAAAATAATTTGAGGCTAAAGTGAATTGGTACAGGAAACTTGTCCTGTTTCATTGAGGCCCCTTGTAGCACTCCTTTTTTCCTTCCCAAGGCCAGGGATCAGCAGAAGTCTGTATAGACTGTCCTCATCACACTATTCAGTTTTTAAGTGGTTTTTTTTTTAAAATGTTCATTAGAATAACATAAACTAAGTTTGGCGGTATTGGACATAGCTAGAATGTTGAGTAATGTGAACTCTCATGGTTGGTTTGGAATGTAAATTGGTATAATCACTTTGAAGATAACTTAGCAGAATTTGGCAAAGTTGAAGATACGTCCTAAGCCTCAGCAGCTTCAGTCCTAGGTATATGCAGAGAAACTCCTCTTGTCCAGAGGTACCAAGAAAGTTGAACAAGACTGATGATTACAGTACAGTTTACAATAGAGATACTGGAAACGTGTTTTAGTGACTACTACCTGTCCACCAAAATCTGTTCTCATCTTTTGAAGTTATAGGCTTATAGGACAAATGGCTAGTCTACATTTCCCACTTGAACCCTTCCCACCCTCCAAGGGGTAGCCAGCTAAGTTCTCTCCCATGGAATGTGAATGTAAGTGATGTGTGTCACTTTCAGGCTAGCACTTTTAAGAGGGTAAGTGTACCTCTGGGCTTTCTTTCCCCTTCTGCTGGCTAGATGCAGGTAATGCTGGGGCCCTAGGGTGGGAAAGCACAAAATGGAAGATAGTTGACTCTCTGAATCACCCTGTGAAGGAGAGCCACTTGCCAACTAAGAACATCTATCTGAGACTGTTATGTGAGCAAAAAATAAATGTCTGTTACTTGAAACATTATGCCTTCTTGGGTCTTGTTGTTAGCCTGCTCAGATACATAACCTTGTCCATTGAAAAGGGTGGATAAACTATGATACAGTCATATAGTGGAATACTCTACAAGCTATAAAATTAACACAAGCCTCCTGTTATCATTATGAATAAATTCCAAAAATAATGTCTTGGAAAAGCAAGTTATAGATACATCAAGTGTACCATTCATGTAAGGTAAAAAAATGCAGAAATGCTCTTTGGTGTTTATTTCTGTAAATATCATGAAAACATGCATAGGAATGATATTTGGGATAGTGCTTCTGGAATCAGGGACTTCAACTGATTTATTTATTTATTTATTTATTTATTTGCGGTACTGGGGATTGAACCCAGGGGCTTTCTACCTCTGCGCTACACCCCCGGCCCTATTTTTTATACTTTATTTTGAAACCGGGTCTCACGAAGTTGCGGAGGCCTTCACTAAGAGAGAGAGAGAGACGAGAGAGAGAGAGAGAGAGAGCGAGCGAGCGAGCTGAGGCTGGCCACGAACCTGAATCCTCCGTTCTCCGCCTCCCAAAGTACTGGGATTACAAGCGTGTGCCACCACGCCTGGCTCCAACTTATTTCTTAAGGGGGATAGTTGAGTTGTAGCTCTCTGTATTTTGTGTGTGTCTGAAATAGTTTAAAAAAAAAGTTCATACTAGTCAGGCATGGTAGTACATGCCTGTACTCTCAGTACTTGGGAGGCTGAGACAGGAGGATCACAGGTTCAAGACCAGCCTCAGCAACTTAGTGAGACTGTTTCAAAACAAAAACAAACAAAAAAAAGAAGGCTGGGGGTGTAGCTTGGAGGTAGAATGCCCCTGGGTTCAATCCCTGTTACCACAAAAAGAAACAAAAACATAAAAAAAACCCAAAAGACCTCAATAACAGTTCATACCAAAAAGAAAAGTATAGCTGGGCGTGGTGGCACCTGCTTGTAATCCCAGTACTTGGGAGGCTGACACAGGAGGATCGCAGGTTTGCAGCCAGCCTCAGCAACTTGTAAGGCCCTGTTTCAAAATAAAGAATAAAAAATCTGGCTGGGGGTGGAGCTCAGAGGTAGAATGCCCCTGGGTTCAATCCCCAGTACTACCACTACTACTACTACTACTACTACAAAGTATATTTTCTCTACATCCTTGGTAAGAGAGAAACACTTTTATGTCTGCTTCATCATAACTTTTCCTTCACCCCTTAGTTATTTCTTCCCCGCTTAAGCAAATGGTACCACAGCATTCAGATGCTAGGGCAGAGTTTTTCTTTCTCCTCTCTTACTAGTTTCATCTTCCCCTCTTTTATCCATATTCTCTGATCAATTCCCCAACTACACTTTGGCCACACACATCTTCATGTTTTTTTAATCTACCAAGCATATTCCCATTTTAGGGCCTTTGCATTCACTGTTGCTTCTTCCTGGAATGTTTTAGAGTTTGCACTGTAGGCTTTAGCATTCAAGGCTTAGCCAAATTTTTACCTCACATGCTTTCTGTAACATCACCCTATTTAATTTTCTTCATAGCAAAACAGACAAAAATAGATTGACATCTTAGGCCAACCTATTGCTCACAAGGGGGTATGTTTCTCAAAGTGCTTTATCAGATGATTTACCCTTTCATGTCTTCAAGCCCTGACTCTGAAAAGGGACAGTTACCAGCAATAATATATCAGATTCTTTCTCTGGGGTGATCAAAGTATACTGAGATCTGATGGAAGTTACCTATTCCTGAATCAGATAATCAGAACTGCAATGGCAGGGCCGGGCGTGGTGGTGCATGCTTATAATCCTAGTACTTTGGGAGGCAGAGACTGGAGGATCCGGGTTTGCGGCCAGCCTCAGCGCTCTCGCGCGCTCTCTCTCTTGCTCTCTATCTACTTAGTGAAGGCCTCCGCAACTTCGTGAGACCTGGTTTCAAAATAAAGTATAAAAAATAGGGCCGGGGGTGTAGCGCGGAGGTAGAAAGCCCCTGGGTTCAATCCCCGGTACCGCAAAAAAAAAAGAACTGCAATGGCAGAGGTGAAATTAACAGCAGAATAGTAAGAGTCCAAGATCCTTACTACTTTCCTACTCTTCATCAGACTGACATGTATATTTTACTGGGGTTTTACATCCACAGGAAATAGGGCTTTAGATTTATCTTGGATTCCATGCTAAGTTCAGTCTTTCTGTAATTTTGGCTTATGAATTGGGGTATTCAGGTGAAGGTAACTACATGGCATCTAAGCCCTAATTTCTGCATTAATTTTTTTTTTTTTTGCGGTACTGGGGATTGACCGCAATGACCAGGTCATTGAAAGAAATGACCTAAAGTATTTACTATACTATAATCTGCAATCCAAAAGCTTTCCTATTACGTTTCTTTTGCTCCAGTTCTTATTTCATCTGTTATTTTAGGAATTACAGGGTCATTCTACCTCTGAGCTATTTTTTATTACCACCAGCCCTATTTTTTATTCTTTATTTTAAACAGGGTCTCACTAAGTTGTGGAGGGCCTAAGTAGCTGAGGCTGGCCTTGAACCTGCGATCCTCCTGTCTCAGCCTCCCAAGAACTGGGATTACAAGCATGCGCCACCACGCTCGGCTTGTATTAAATATTAAATAATAAAAATTTTTATTATTTGCACACATGCATAAATGAGACATGCAGGAAAGGTAAATAGGAGAGTGATGAGGAAGAAAATATATTGTATTAGTAATAAAATCAATGGATAAGTAATAATAGGCCATTTTAATAACAATAAAGGACATATTTAACAAAAATGTTAAAGCTAGAAGTTAAGGCATATTGAAGAATTATTTTTTAAATCCAATTTAAAATGAATTCATTTTATATATAAAGCTGAAAATTCAGGGAAATTATTTTGAATTTTTTCATTACAATTTCTGGAAAATGTAAAGTTCATTATATTTTCCCGTAGAGAAGCAATGTTAAAATATGGGATCATACTCCTATACTGGTTTAGACTCACTCCTAAATGACCCTAAATGATCATAAATGCAATAAATAATCTCCCATAAATAAGTCTATACTAAGTTAAGAATCCTACTAATATATTAATATACTAATATATTAATTATAAAAGGCATTTTGGAAACAAAATATTTATGTAGGAAAGAAATGACCTAAAGTATTTACTATAATTTTACTTATCTTAGACTTTGGAATTCTGCTAGAGAAATGGATGACACAGACTAATAAGGTGTCTAAATATTGTAAAACTTTAAAAATAGTAATTTAAATTATTATAGTCTTTTAGGGTAGCTGTATTCTCATTTATGACAGACGGGAGGCTAGGCCAGTGATTTATTGGAATGTGAATCCTAAGAGTATGATTCCATATTTTAACATTGCTCCGCTATGGGAAAATATAATCTTTACACTTTCCAGAAATTGTTAGTGATGAAAAAAATAAATTTTCACTATGGATATTTTACCCTAGTAATCTGCAATCCAAAAGCTTTCCTATTAGGTTTCCTTTGCTCCAGTTCTTATTTCATCTGTTATTTTAGGAATTACTGTGGATTTCTTCTTGGCTTGCTGCCTAGGGGAGGGCTCAGTGTGGTCTTTGGAGCACCCTCTTCTTTGGGGCACCAGTTAGGCCCGGTTTTCAGTCTTTGCTTCCCCCTGATTAAGCATTCTTGATACCACTGTTCCTGCTTCAACAGCTGCTTCTGGTCTTCTAACTGGCTTTGAGTAGCTTCCAACTTCTGGGATAGCTGAATTAGTTGCTCTAATTCCTTCTGTAATTCCTGGTTCTCTCTGCAGATGCCACGGCAGAACTCGAAATTAGATTTCTGTGCTATGGCCTCCAACATCTGGATCTTACTCCTGAGCTTTCTTCTTCTCTTTCCCAAATGTTTCATGTCTAGTTCGTT
This sequence comes from Glis glis, assembly GCA_004027185.1. NCBI lineage: Eukaryota > Metazoa > Chordata > Mammalia > Rodentia > Gliridae > Glis > Glis glis. The sequence goes on from PVJS01048225.1 coordinate 13,923, forward strand.
CAGTTGTTTCTCCAGGAGTGCATTTTGCTGGAGGAACTGGAAGTGTGCTTGCTGGTCCTTTACATAGGTCTCGGATTTTATTTTCTCTTCCTCCTTCTGTAATGTCTCTATCCTCATGTCTTGTCTCTCCTTTATTACTGAAATGTTCCTCAATGCCTGCAACTGATGCTTCAAATTGGATTGGGTTTTTTTCCCCTGCAAGACCTGTTTTTTAAGAATTGAAGTTTGTTTTGCATACCTGGAGGATAATTCTGGTCTATTTTGTTCTATCTCCCTATATTTTTGGAAATACTCCTTCCACTGCTCTTCATGTTGCCTTCTAGAGTTGTTATTTTTTTTGGCCAGGTATTCCAGAAAAAAATTGTTTTCAGCCTGGACAAGTAACTTTTCCTCAAATATCTGCCTGGTTTCCTCCAGCACCAGGTCCCGACGGATCTGGGCTTCTTCTATTTGCTTGTTCAGCTTCTTCAGTGCCAACACTGTCTTTCCTTTAAGCCTGTTCTCCCACTTTGTTAATTTGTCTGGTGTGAAAAACGTATGTAGTATAGTAAGATATGCTGACGGAGGGGGAATTCTGGGACCCTCGGCCAACCTGCAGGAAGAACAAATGTGACATTTATCAGTTCACAAAAACTGCACAACTGTCCTTTATTCATGCAAAAAACCTTTTCGAGCACCCACTATGTTCCAGACACTGCGAGGCACGAGGAAAACAGGTGTAAAGATAAGGAATGGGGCTTACAATTCACAATATATATATATTTACTACAACCCCGCGAGGTTTAATCTCAATTTTAAAAAGAAAATAGGTTGGAGTTTAAGTGACTTGCCCACGACTTAACACCGTCAGTAAGTGGCAGAGCCTGGGTATGAAACCCTGACTGTGAGTTACTGAGTACTGTAGCGGCTACAAAGGGTTACAGAAACAGGCTGGGTGAACAATTTTCTCGGCTCTTTCATCTTCTTTGCCGAGTTTCCATGTGCTCTTACGTGCAAGCGGAGCTCCCCCTCAATACTTACATGCTCTCGGAACACAAGGGCTCACTAGGGCAACTCTGTATTTCATTGAGGGTGAGAACCGAGGAGTGAGCACTGTTGTCAGGGGTCCGACTCTCGCGGGCACAGCGTCCAACTACAGGAAGTTCTTGTGATAGCTCCCTTCGTAGGCCCACGCGACTGTGCTCTGCCCAGCAACTCCGGAGGTTGCACACCGCCT
>PVJS01048226.1:0-15137 GCA_004027185.1 Glis glis
ACGGAGACACCGAGGCCCAAGGACTCTTCCTCAAGTCCAGCGGCTCTGTGCAGAGGTGCAGGGCATTGAGGCTGCCAGTGCAAACCCCCTGGGCTGGTGCTAAAAAGCCCCCCCAAGCCAAGCCCATACAAAGCTTCTAGCTCTTTCTGTTTCGACTCCCTACCACATCCCTCTCCATACACCCACATCCTCTGATCCAGGTAGATGGGTCCGCTCATCCGCCCCCCAAAACACCAGACCCATTCCAGTCTGGGCATCTTGTCCCTAGCTGTTCCTGGGCCTGTGGATCAGTTTCCTACTCCCCTGTCATGCCCAATTCCCACCTGCCACAAAGGTCAGTTCAACGCTGCACAGATCATCAGTAAGGATCCACCTGACTCCCAAACCCTTCACTACATGGGAACCACTTCTGTTTTCACGTCACTGTGCCCACTGGCCACAAAACACCACTCCCGGTCATGTTTATAACATTTGTGCACATTCTCCACATAAATGAAGGTTAGCTGTTTACTCTCCTCGCTCAACCAGAACCCAGCAGTTATCTCAGAAAGGAAGGAAGCTTTTGAAATGCAAGTCAGCCCAAAGCATCCCTGCTTTACTCCCAAGAGAGTCCCTCCCATCCTCACTGAGAACACAACCATGGCGGCCCTACACCACATCCATGCCTCCAATCTCAGGCAATTGGCTCTTTTGTTGAAACTACACTGACACCCCTAAACTGACCTTTAATGCCAGATTCATGCTTCCAGGTATTTCCCAATGAATCCAGGATCCAGACCTTCACACAGGAAAAAGCTCAGCCTGGAGAGCTCTGGCATCTTTAGTCTGTCCAGCACTGTGCAGGCACTTTTTACATTTTACTGCACGATTTTCCAACTATCATCAGTAGACACACAGAACTATCTATCTGTCAATGGGGACCAGAAGAAGGAGGAACCAAGGGGACTCATAGCAGCTTGGCTTATATCTGATTGAATGCAATTTGTTTGTATTAGTTTATCAAAATAAAAGGATGGAAAATACAACTGCTAATTCTAGCAGAACATCACGCAGTTAAGAGAAAAGTGGAAATTGCTCAGTATGTGGAAAGGCTAAAACCTTAGATAACATCCAGACTAACTTGAATCCAAAAAGAAGAGAACAAATTTAATGGAATGGGACAAAAAGTTAGAAATACCTCAAAGATCATGTGTCTATTCTAAGGCAGAATTAGAGAGGTTTAACTGTTCCTCAGTTCTCCAGGAAAGGATAACCTTCCTTCCAGTGTCCCCCAGTGTACTTAAGTCTTTCAGCTTTCCCACATTTGTTACATATAATACAAAAGCAGGGCAATTATAATATTGTAAATTATTTTTCTTATAATTAAACAGAAAAAGAGCTAGGCCTGGTGGCCCGCACCTGTAATCCCAGTAATTGGGAGGCTGAGACAAGAGGATCACAGGTTCAAGGCCAGCCTCAGCAACTTAATGAGACCCTGTTTCAAAATAAAAAATAAAAAGGGCTGGGGGTGAGGCACAGAAGTAGAATGCCCCTGGGTTCAATCCCCAATGCCACAAAAAAGAGAGAGAAATTAAAATCAGAAAGAGGTACATTATTGCATGTAGTAACACAGAGAAAACAGTGGCTTATTAACATGTGGAAGGAGGCAGGAACATTACAAGAAACAAGAGAACTCGAACCACCAAACCTGGGGCCATTTAGTAAAAGGCGAAAGACCCAGATGCCTCAGCCTCTCCTGGACCCTCCTCTATTACAGCACTATCCAACGATTCATACAAACACCACCATGAATCAATTCATGCCTAATTTTAATTCCCCAAGCCGCCTTTGCATCTGCCAAAGATATGGGACTTCTAATCCTGTGATTAAATTGTCACTAGGGGGAACATTTTCTATTTTTGTAAATGTAATTGATTTTCATTATATTTGCTTTTACTAGTTCAAATGCTGAACACTCATTTTTTTATTTTTTATTCATTTATTTATTTATTTTTGCGATACTGGGGATTAAACCCAGAGGCATTCTACCTCTGAGCTATACCACCAGCCCGATTTTTTATTCTTTATTTTGAAACAGGGTCTCACTAAGTTGGAGGGCCTCACTAAGTTGCTGAGGCTGGCCGCGAACCTGCGATCCTCCTGTCTCAGCCTCCCAAGTACTGGGATTACAAGCGTGTGCCACCACGCCCGGCCGAAGATGCAATTTTTAAAAAGGGCAAACTAAAAAGAAAAAGCACTGTATTCTAAGCTCTGTTTCTCTGCTCCATTTCACTGTTCTCCATTTCAACCGACTGTGGTGGGGTTCCCCACATAGACATTTCCTCCTGCCCTTTGCACAGAGATAAAATCATATGAGTTCTGTGCTTTCCACCACTCTCATCCATCTTCCGCAGATCAGGCCAATCGGTATTTAAGCATTGCTGGTTTGAAACAAATAAGTGGGCTCACAGAGGGAGGCTGTCAGAGAGCCCCAAGGTAGAGCACTCTGGAAAAGGCAGGTCCAAGAGATCAGCTGGTTTGAGCAGTTTCTCATTTCTGATCTTAGAACACTTTTTAATCTATAGGAAAAAGTTAGATAATATCATTTGAGCAAATAAATGAGCAAACCCAATTTGTCATCTTATAAAAGCATGGTTAAAGCTTTTAACTTTGAAGACCACTTTTTTCTGAAAAAATTAAAAAGCTTCCTTGCTAACTACTGTCTTACCTTCCTTGCTAACTTCCTTCCTAATACGGTGGGGTATTGCTGGTGCCCATGTAGGACCATGGCTAGGTAGAGGATTTGAAATAAGAGAGAGATGTCTGAGAAGGAGAGAAGGAAGGGATCCAGGCTAGCAGCCTGCAAACCAGTATTTACCACCACCACCCCAGGTCCCATCTTCCCCCATAGGGACGCCAGCCCGGTTTCTCAAGTTCTCCTCTCCCCATAAATTTGGTGCTAAATTCTTTTAACCTCCTCCATCCCATAGTCATCATGCACACACTACGGGGCATTTTTGTTTCCATTACAGAAAGTTCAAAAAATATATCTAAATAGGCAAGAAATGTTAATTCAAACCCGAGACCCTGTGCATGCTAAGCAAAGTACTCTACCACTGTCTACACTCTTATCTTTTTCTATTCTATTTTGAGAAAGGGTCTCACTAAATTGCCCAGGCTGACTTCAAATTTATAATCCTCCTGCCTCAGCCAGGCGTGGAGGTGCATGCTTGTAATCCCAGTACGTGGGAGGCTGAGACAGGAGGATTGCAGGTTCACGGCCAGCCTCAGCTACTTAGTAAGGCCCTCTGCCACTTAGTGAGAACCCTGTTTCAAAATAAAGAATAAAAATAGGGCTGGGGTGGAGCTTGGAGGTAGAATGCCCCTAGGTTCCATCCCCAATTCCACAAAAAAAAAATAATAATCCCAGTACCTGGGATTACAGGCATGCACCACTGCACCCAGCTCAAATGCATTCTTTTTGTTTTTCTAACATAGTCATGCTCATACAATATATGCAATTTTCTGTCTTACCTTTTCCACTTAGTTTTGTAACATGTTTACTTGTTAATTCATTCCTTGAATCTCTCTAAAATTACTGGAGCTAGCCTACACTACAGCATAAGAATTCTGTCCCCCTTGTCATAAATTATTTGTAAACATCACCTGGAATAGGTGAATAGTTCAAGTTCCTTGAAAACAATTACTCCATCCACACATATACTCCCCTATTGGTCTGTGCCTTCACCTGGTCCAGGACAGGGTATGAAGTGGGTGTTCAATAATGTTTGCTTGCCGGGCGTGGTGGCACACGCTTGTAATCCCAGTACTTTGGGAGGCGGAGACCGGAGGATCCGGGTTCGCGGCCAGCCTCAGCTCTCTCTCTCTCTCTCTCTCTCTCTCTCTCTCCTTAGTGAGGCCCTCCGCAACTTCATGAGACCCGGTTTCAAAATAAAGTATAAAAAAATAGGGCTGGGGGCGTAGCGCAGAGGTAGAACGCCCCTGCGTTCAATCCCCGATAACGCAAAAAAAAAATGTTTGCTAAATAACTGGCATTTGTACAAATCATTCACTCAAGGGATTAATGTAATTTACCTAAGCACTCTCCTACTATTGACATCTACATTATTTCCATATTTTTACAATTACAAATATCCATGAGAGCCATTTGTTTTAGAAAATGGTACAGCAATTTCTTAAACAGTTTAGTATAGAGTTATTAGCACTCAACACTGCAGTTTCTCTCCTAGATGTGTACACAAGAGAAATGAAAATGTCTCTCCACAAAAAACAATGCACATAACGGCCGGATGTGGTGGCGCACACTGGTAATCCCAGTACTTGGGAGGCTGAGACAGGAGGATCACAGGTTTGTGGCCAGCCTCAGCTACTTAGTGAGGCCTCCGCAACTTAGTGAGACCCTGTTTCAAAATAAAGAATAAAATATAGGGCTGGGGATGTAGCTCGGAGGAAGAAGCCCCTGGGTTCAATCCCCAGTACCGCAAAAAAATGTATATAATGTACATGAATGTTCATAGCAGTGTTATTCATGGTAGCCAAAAGATGGAAATAACTAACAGCCATCAACTAAAGGAAAGATAAATAAAACACATGTCAAGCCGGGCGTGGTGGCGCACGCTTGTAATCCCAGTACTTGGGAGGCTGAGACCGGTGGATCGCAGGTTCGCAGCCAGCCTCAGCTACTTAGTGAGGCCCTCCACAACTTAGTGAGACCCGGTTTCAAAATAAAGAATACAAAATAGGGCTGGGGGTGTTGCTCAGAGGTAGAATGCCCCTGGGTTCAATCCCCAGTTCCGCAAAAAATAAATAAATAAATAAAACACATGTCTTTTAGCACTTTCACATCACTTCCTATGATCTGGAATGTTGCATTACATGCTGCAGACCACAGTTTGTTTACCAGGCTCCTGCAGTCAACTATTTAGCGTGTCCCTATTGTCTGCTCTTTATTGTAAAGAATGGCTATGTGCTTACCATCCCCTTCCACTCCTGCCAGCAAAGGAATACCACCCTCTGGGGATAATTTTAATGCATTTACTGAAGAGCTCAGAATAAATCCATGTGGCCTAAGCGTGCTTCACCTTCTGGAAACAAGCAGGTAAGACATACAGTGTAAGATAAACAGCAATTTTAGAACATGGGGGAGATGGAAGGAGATAGTAAACAGGAACTGAGAAACGAGAGCCGTGCTTTCTTTGCCCTTGACCACCACCCAGAGATCTTGCCATTGCAGATTCTCCCCTTAACAAACCACATTTCTTGGCCTAGCAGAGTAAACAAATCATTTTGCTGGGCATTCTTAAAAGAGTGGGGCAATAAGAGAGAGGAATGATGGATGGCACAGACACTGACTTGTGTTCATCTGTCACATCCTGCTCAGTTCTTTAAGAGGTGGCAGCGTGCTACCTCTGCACCAGTTCAAAAAGAACTGTTTACTGCCATGAACCCTTGGATGTATCAGTCCCTCTTTCTCTGGGCCTCAGTTTTCTAATCCTTACACAGGGATAACTGGATGAGCCTCATGGGGTCATGTGAGCTGGCTGCAGCTTCTTTAGCTAGGCCCCAGAGACCAGCTCACATTCACTCCCCCTCCTGCAGCCCTCTCACTTCTCCAGTAGACTTGCTTTAGACTGGATCGGATTCTGTTTGCTGCTGTAACAAACTACCACACAACTGGTGGCTTTGAAATAAACAAATGTATCCTCTTGCATTTCTGGAGGTCAGGCACCTAAAATGGATCCACAGGCCTGCTTTCCTTCTGGGGGGCTCTAGGGGAGAGTCTGATTCTTTGCTTTTCCAGCTCCTCAAGGCCTCCTGCAGTCCTTGGCTTGTAGCCCCTTCCTTCTACCATCTTCAGAGGCAGCCATGGCCAGCTGAGCCTTCCTCAGGATGCTGTCTCTCTGGTTCTCTCTTTTCTGCTTTCCTTTTCCCTTTATAAAGACCTTTTAAGGACATTAGGCCCACCCAAATAATCCAGGATAATCTCTCCATCACAAGATCCTGAACGGAATCCTATCTGCCAAGTCCCTTTCACCACCTAAGATAACAGCTCCACAGGTTATAGGGATTAGGACATGAACATCTGGGGGCCATCATTCTGCCAGCCACAAGACAGCACCTGGGGAGACTGCAGGGCCTGAGAGGATAGCAGAGCAGCAGAGCAGGTGGCAGGCCCATGCCTAGAAGCTGGACTGTCCGACACCAACTATTCCAAATAGCAGAAAAGCACAGCTGGGTAGCAGAAGGTGGGAGCAGAAAGCAAAGTCTAAACACTGATTCTGTACAATTTTCTTTATCAGAGGAAGCCAGAGAGACCCTTTGGCACTTGTTCTATGCTTCCCAGTCTCCTGGAACAAACTAATCTTTATATTTTTCAATTCAGGCTTGTTTTGAATATGCTATTCAGACAGGATACTATTAATCTCAGTTTCAGTTCCAAACCAATCCTGGAGAAATGATAATGACTTCCTTCACCTTTACTAAGATACCTGGCTCCCAGTGAGCTTCAGAGCCTGCCGGAACTTGGACACCAGCCCATCTGTGGTTGCTTATGTGGTGAATTTGACTGTGTGCTGTGCTAGTGGCTTCTCTGAGCATTTGGTGGCATAATATTTACAGCCCAGAGCCAATTTTCTCACTACTCAGTAGTGAGCAGCATTCAGAAGATCCCTGAGGATGTTGATCACCCCCAAAATGAAGTTAAGAAGCTCTTTTAGAAAGATTCCTTGAGCCAGGAGTGGTGGCACATGCTTATAATCCCAGTACTTGGGAGGCTGAGACCGGAGGATCCAGATTCGCAGCCAGCCTCAGCTACTTAGTGAGGCCCTCTGCAACTTAGTGAGACCCTGTTTCCAAATAAAGAATAAAAAGTGGGGCTGGGGGCATAGCTTGGAGGTAGAATGCCCCTGGATTCAATCCCCAGTACCGCAAAAAAAATAAAATAATATAAATAGAAAGATTCCTTGCTTGTCTGTCAAAGTTGTAAAGAGTGGTGAGTGTAACACGAACCTGCCACATTAGTCCTAAATAGCCATTCAGAATAATCATTAAATCTATGTTTTCACCTTAGATGTTTATTTAGAATGTGCATAAAAATTGGCCAGGTGTGGTGTTGCATGCAGGTCATCCCAGTCCTTGGGAGGCTGAAACAGGAGGATAGCAGGTTCGAGACCAGCCTCAGCAACTTAGCAAGACCCTCAGCAACTTAGTGAGACCCTGTCTCAAAATAAAGAATAAAAAAGGCTGGAGGTATAGCTCACAGGTAGAACACCCCTGAGTTCAGCCTCTAGTACCAAAACCAGACCAAAAAAAAGAATATGCATAAAAATTGAACTGAATTTGTCATTAAATCCCAGTTCTAGAATTTAGGGTGAAAAGTAATCACACTCACAACTCAATCTAAACATTGCAACTAACGTTCAATGTATTAAAGAAACATCAGGGTCCCAATTAGTGATAGGGCCTTAGAACCAAGCATTCCAAAATAATATTTGAGATTTCTTTGTGAAAATAGTGAGTCTTCCTGTGAATAAAAAAGTATACATTGTCAGTTTTCCCATTGTCTCCAACACAAAACCCTCACAGTTCATAGATAAATTCCCAGACTAGTCTGAAGAGCAAATGGTTCCTCAATCTTATCTTAAGGGAAAAGGATCTTTAGAGGTTTTATGAATGGCAGTAAATCCGTAAGATAAATGACCACAGAGAATTGGACCCAGGTAAACCCATTGCCCAAGACGCACAAAGTGCATTTGCAGTAAGCCCCCAGTCTCCATGCCTTTGATCAGAAAAGTTAAAGGCTGTTTCCCAAGATTTAGCTCACTGCTTCCGGAGCAACAAGCTATAGCACTACTCTCTAACACTCAACCAAGGACAGTTTACTGAGATTTTTGTAAATTACCATGTCCCTCCCAGGAGCATAACTTCCCACAGAGGTGCACATGTCTTTCTGAACATCCGCCTGCAAAGCCACATGCTGATATGTCACACAGGGCTTGGCTTTTCATGTTGGAGCAACGTGCTAGCTGGAGGGACCTGCCCACAGTCAGCTTGCCTGAGTTTGGAGGTCAGTGTTACTGATATGCCAGCAGTGGTATCACTCGGGTCACAAAACCCCAGTAAGAAGCATGCCAAATGCATCTTGCACTAGACAATGAAAAGCCGGGCATGATGGCACACACTTGTAATCCCAATACATGGGAGGCTGAGACAGAAGGATCGCAGGTTCAAAGCCAGCCTCAGCAACTTAGCGAGACTCTCAGCAACATAGTGAGACCCTGTTTCCAAATAAGAAATAAAATTGGGCTGGGGGTGCAGTTTGGAGGTAGAATGCCTCTGGGTTCAGTCCCCAGTACAAAAAAAAATAGATAATGAAGTGGTACTTCTTCATCAACTGAGCCAATATTGAAAGGCTGCCTCCTGTAAGTCAGCATTTGTTACCCAAAATGATGTAGCAGTAACAGTGCCATGTGTGCCTTGGGAACCATGGAAAGGTCACACACTTCCCAGCCTCCCCTGCAGCCGGTGGGGCCATGTGACTAGGCTCTAGCCAATGGAATGTGGGCTGAAGTAATGTGTACCCCTTTTAGGCTTGTCGCCTAAGCTTCTAGCAGGATCCCCATGCCCTCTCTCTTTGTCCCCTGGACAAAAGCAGAAGACCCAGTAGAGGGTGTTGAAGCCCCAAAAGATGGATGAACCACCCCACCCCCCACTCTGGAGTCTTGGGGGAAAGGGGAAAGAAGGCTCAGTGCCCCAATTTCTATTACGGACAGTACTCTCCTGCCACTGTCGTCCTTCTTGACATGGTCATCTCCCCTATTGGTCTGTAAGTTCCTTGAAGGAAAGGATGCTGGTCCTCCGATTTACTGTCCCATGCCAGAGCCCCCAGCACTATTGGCCTTCATTAAAGTGCTTGATACATTAATCCAGCCAATTTCAGAAATCGATACCATGGAAAAAAACAGAATGGAGTCAATTAGCAGTCAAGAAAAATTTGGAAGGGGAGAAGATGGAGAAAGAAATGGGCCTTTTGAATTTGAGATCACAAGAATTAGATGATAAGAAAAGGAAGACTGGGGAGGCAAGGGTGAGTCCTCATTTGGGCATCTCTTTTTTTAGACTGATCTATGCTCAGAAGGAAGAACAGCAGTGCATCAGGCTACCAGAGCTGGGGGGAATCTTGGTGGAGACCACCTCTGTCTTTCTGTTGATTCTCTACTGTCCAAGCCAGCTTCTTATATGTTTTCCTGAACGTCGATCTGTCCAGCAGAAAGGACACGTCCAGAGAAGCCAAAGAGGAATGATGTTCTGTCCTCCAGCAAAGAATAAACTGTCCAAGACAAATCAGTCAAGGAGGCATTTAAGACCAGCAAACTTCCCAGGCTCGGCTCTCCCAGCGATCTGCTCCAACCGGTTCTCAAACGTGTCCAGGCACTGGTACAGTGGAAGTCAGAACACCTGGGAAAGGCCACCAACCAGCGACTGAATACATGTAAGGACCCTCAGCATACAGTTTATTGAATCACGGGCAGAGATGGCAATAACTTTCTCAAACTTGAAAGGAGAACAAGTTCGAACTAAGGCAGCTGTACTTTAAGCCTTGCTAATGCAGATGAGCCCGGGCAAATGACTCGGTGTCCTTACTGTGGGCTGGTGAGGTAGAAAGGCAGAGGCGGATAGCAAAGCTGCTAGAACCTATTACATACTCCGTAAATGTCTGTTTTCCTTCTGTGGTATTTGTCCCCTTTAAAAACTAGGATAATGTCATTATTATTCTGATTTAGCAGCATAGTTCAGTATGAGCAGAACATAGTTTAAAAACAAGCCAACCTTAGGACAAAATGCCAGTCCACCACACAAAGCAAACCACACCCAGAGGGGAGCCGGATCGATCGCAGCCGTTGTCCAGGCGCACCATCCACCCAGCAGTGGTGAGAAAAGGAATTTCTCTCTCCCTCTCTTTCTCTCGTTTTGTGTGTGTGTGGCACCAGGGATTAAATCTAGGGGCATTCTGCCACTGAGCTACACCCCAGTCCTTTTTATTTATTATATTTTTTATTTTGAAACAGGGTCTAAGTTACTGAAGCTGGCCTCAAACCTGCAATCCTCCCATCTCAGCCTCCCAGGTACTGAGATCACAGGCATGCATCACCACGCTCAGCTGAGAAAAGGGGTTTCTCAGCAAGCTCATCAAGTGCACACTCCTGAGATGACATGAAAACACTTGGTTCACCTCCACATGTAAGCTCCCGTGATATAAATTAAGGTAAAATAAAGACAAACTTCAGCCCAGTTAGTAAACTGAATTCCCGAAGGAGTGCTGTCCAATGAAACACAATGAGAGCCACATACTTAATTCAAAAATTTCTTACACCCATATTTAAAAGAGTAAAAATAAATAGGTGGAATTAATTTTTGAAACATTTTGGTTAACCCAATATATTGACAATACTATCACTGAAAAACATAGTGACTATAGAAATTATAACTGGGATGTCCCTACATTCTTTTTTTTTTACAAAGTCTGAAATCAACATGTGTTTCACAGGTTGAGCCCTACTAATTTCAGGCTCGCCAAGATTCAAGCGCTCAGTGGCACGTGGCTGTGGCTGCCATGTTGGAGAGCTCTGCTCTACCATCTCATCCAAGTTCTATACTTGTTTGACTCTATGACTGATCGCAGTAAAATCCACCCAGCTGAGGCTGAGCCCTGAGAAGTCGTCCTCCACAAGCTCCTGGTGGGAATTTTGAAAGAACCAGGTTTCTGAGACCACAAAACCTCACGCAGGGAACTCTACATTTGGAAGCAGGGTGTAAGTTGCTGAGACTGGCCTCAAACCTGTGATCCTCCTGTCTCAGCCTACCTAGTACTGAAATGACAGGCATGTGCCACTGAGCCTGGCTTGGCAGGGACCTCTTGGCTTCCCTCTGGCCCCTTGTCCACCTGCTTCCCCAGCAAACCACAGGAATAACTGCCCCCCAGTGTGGATTGTTTTTTCTCTGTGCCATGCTGCCCTCCTGCCCCATGCCTGTTCACACCCCAATGCTTCTTCTAAGACGTGGTCCAGCAATCTCCTATCTAGACTCAGCCCATCCCAGCAGGAAGCAAGTTACCCTTTCTCTGGCCAGCCTCAGCACTCGATAACTTCTGTGACATTCATTAAAACTGGAAGCAGAATGTGCTTATTCGTTCCTGTTCCCTAGTACTGGTGCCTCCGGGGCAATAGTCTAGTCTCCTCTGACTCTTACCCAACCCCCGTGGAGCTCCAGGGCATGCCCTGCAGGTGTCCCACTGCACACACCAGGATGAGTCAGACTTTACTTGACCAGTGCTGAATAGCCACCCAGATATATGTGATCTGTGGCAGCTCTAGAGCTGTTTTTAGATGGCACTGGTCCGGGGGGAATCTACTCACAAGCAGGTGTGCAGATCTGAGTTTTGAGAGACTGGACCCGCAGGAGGACGGGCTGCAGCATGACAGATGCGTGGCTTCCTCTTCAGGGAATGGGCACAACAGGTGCTCAGGATCCGTTTACCAGCGCCATCGGAAACGCGCGCTTGTCGAGTTAGGAATGGCATCCTGGATGCACAGAGCTAAGGGGAAGGAGCCAGCGCAGGCTGGAAGGGCCTCGCAAGGTTGCCCCCAAATCGGCTCTGAGCCTTCATTCCCAGCTCCCTCGCAAGCCCCCACACCTATTCCACACATGTGCAGAGCAGCCTTCAGTACCCCTGTAGACCCCATTTGTGTCCTCCTCCCTGGACTGCACTCATCAGGCAGGGTGGAGAAGTGACGACACCCAGGAGAGTCTGACTCCTGAAACAGGCCTTTTCCTAACAGGAACCAGAGAAGCAGGCCAGCGGTCACAAGACTGCAGTGGAGGATGGTGGGAAGCAAGGGGAGTTTTCTAAAACAATTGCAGTGAGGGTCACACGGCTGTATATATTGGCTAAAACTCATCAAACTATATGCTAAAATGAGTGCATTTTGTGGTATATAAATTACACTCCACTAAAGCTGTCTTTAAAATGTACACACACATTGAGATTCCTATTGAGTATTTCACTAGCAATGGGAAGAAACAATTTAAGGATTCCAACACCTATGAAACACTTGGGAGAAGAAAAAGAAATCAGAGAAGAGGGATGCTACTGCTAGCTGCATGGTCAACTCACTCCCTTTGAGCTATTAGACACATCTGGCAATTCTGATCTATAAATTCTAAGTCGTGGCTGATGGGTGTCCCAGAATGTCTTCCAAATATCTGAACACATGTTGAAACCTTCTCTAAACTACTGATTTCTGATCCTCTGTATTCATTTGGCATATTACTCTACATCAGGGTTCTCATGCTATAGTCACAAGCCATTACTGAGCAATGAAACAGAGTACGTAGGTTCACAACAATGTTTTATCTCAAGAAGCCAGGTGGTGGTACACACCTGTCATCCCAGTACTTGGGAAGCTGAGACAGGAGAATTGCAGGTTAGAAGACAGCTTCAGCAAGTAGTGAGACTTAGCAACCTAGCAAGACCCTGTTTCAAAAACAAAAAATAAAATAGGGCTGGGGATGTAGCTCAGAGGTAGCATGCCCCTGGGTTCAATCCCCATTAACACACACACACACACACACACACACACACACACACACACTCTCTCTCTCTCTCTCTCTCTCGAAAATATTGGAGCACCTGACACTTCATAATGGTAGCATGGTATGTACATACTATGTCATGAACTTGTGTTTTGGTTGTGTGTGTGATATAAAATAATCTTACTTTTGGTTACAGTCAGCAGTAGTTGGGAAGACAACATTCTAGAATTTATCTATGCAGTTGTCTTTTGGTATCCATAGGTGATTGGTTCCAGCACCCCTGTGGATACCAAAATCCAGATGCTCAAGTCCCTTATATTAAATGGCACAATCGTTGCATATAACCTCCACACATCCTCCTGTATACATTAAGTCATCTCTACATCATTTGAAAAGCCTGATTCAATGTAAATGCCATGTAAGTAGCTGTTATGCCGTATCACTTAGAGAAGAAAGATAAGGAAAAAGTCTGTACATGTTCAATCCAGGTACAATTGTATATTTTTGATCTGAGGTTGGTTGAATCCACAGATACAAAAGCCACAGATACAGAGGACTGACTGTACATGGATGTATCTAGTCATACAAGCACTAAAGCATGCAAAACACAGGTCCAGTCACTGCTAGTTTTGCAGACACAACCCTGCACAGCCGCATTTGCCACCCCCACAGCAAAGCCCAGCACTGTGCTCGGTCAAACAGGAGGAGATCAATCGTCAGGACAGTTTTAATAGGGGGTATAGCAGCTAGGCGTGGGGGCACATGTCTGTAATCCCAGTACTTGGGAGACTGAGACAGGAGGGTCTCAGGTTCAGGACCAGCCTCAGCAAGTAGTGAGACTCTCAGCAACCTAGTGAGACCCTGTTTCAAAATAAAAAGGGAGAAAAGGGGGCCAGGGTATAACTCTAAAGCAGAATGGCCCTCGGTTCAATCCCCAGTACCACAAAAAGGGGGGTATAGCTTGGTGATAGTATGCTTGCCCAGCATACACAAGGTCCTGTATTCCATCCCCATTTTACCGAGGAGGAAACCAAGCTCAGGGACACACACCTAAGATGTGACGAGGGGACATGAGTAAGGGTATCAAGGACTCAGAAAGTGGTACATGGAACCAACCACCTCCCTGCGCTTCCACACAGAGCATTGAGAAGGGATTTTAAGCAAAATTAGAGGGTTCGAGAGCCCTGTAATAAACATAATATGTACCATACTCTGCTTTTAAGTAATTGTTTTAGCTCCCTTACCCTCTTGACAAATTTCGTTTTTGTTTTGTTTTGGTTTTGTGGTCCTAGGGATTGAACCCAGGGCTATTCTACCTCTGAGCTACACCCCCAGCCCTTTTCATTTTTTTTATTTGGAAACAGAGTCTCACTAAGTTACCACACGCTGGCCTCGAACCTGTGATCCTCCTGTTTCAGCCTCCCAAGTACTGGGATTACGGGCATGCACCGCTGCACCCAGCTCTCTTGACAAATTTCTAATGATGATTTCTCTGATGAGAGTATAGTTTGGGAAGTAACGGGTGAGCTTTCGTTAATTTTTAATATTGCCAAAATCTTAACACAGTCCTTTCGAAATAAAATAAAATATTTTGGTGCTTTATTCACTGCTGAATATAAGACACAGGAAGAGATATTTAAAAATCAAAAGGGGGGGCTTTTAAGGAAGGATTTGGGGAAAAAAGAAACAAATAGTAACAATCGACGGAAGAAGTAAATTCACCCGAAATGGGAGAGGAAAACCACACTGGCCAAGGAGAGGGAAGAGGCTGAACAATAACATTCTTTAGAAATGGCATCACAGGGGAGGCTACCCAGGACGGTTCTTGGCCAGCCCCAGACACCCAGCAGTGGCAAGGCCACGGTCCTTTGGGGTCTGTAACCTCAACATAAACTTATCAAATATTGCCGAGATAAGTTCTCCCCTTTGTATTGGAGCCCAGTGGCAGAGTCCTGCACCAGGCTTCCAGTAGTAAGAGCAAGAGGATTTCATCGGCTGCCTTTTTTGCATTAATTATCCCTTCCCCCCCCCAAAAAAAAACCCAACTCTTGAGCAGTCAGTAAACCCATTTGCACGGGGGCATGAGAATCCCACTGTTTGTGGGTGCATCTTTGCATTCATCACCAACTGAGTCCATGAACAAAAGCACAGAGGGGGAAAATGCCAAACATCTCTAACATACTAACCGCGTGCCAGGAAAGGACACAGAATAGTAAGCGCTCGGGGACAGCGGTTCTTTTTAGGTCTTGATCTCCTTGGGAATCCGAGACAAGCCATCCATCTCCTTCCTAGAAAAAAATGTGCCTACGTGTACACTCGAAATGCTGCTTGGTCTGGGAACTCCGATTTCAGGAATCCTGTTCCCAAAGCTCACCGCCCAGGGGCAGAGCACGCTGGTAAACAAGCCCTGCTGGATGTGGAAGGGCTGGTTTTAAGAGGCACCACCACTGCCCCGAACCTGCCCGGAGTGCAGGGAGTGGGGGAGGACACTGGAGCCCTGATGAGCCAGTCCCCTGTGCACTGGGGACCCACCCTGGCTGCATCCA
>PVJS01048227.1:0-15137 GCA_004027185.1 Glis glis
TGTGTGTGTGTGGTGTACTGGGGATTGAACCCAAGTGCATTCTACCTCTGAGCTACACCCCAGTCCTATTTTATTTTATTTTGAAACAGGGCCTTGCTATGTTGCTGAGGCTGGCCTCAAACCTGCAATCCTACCGTTCCAGCCTCCCTGGTACTGGGATTACAGCCGTGCGCCACCATACCTGGTGAGAATTTATATTTCTAATTAGTCCCCTGGGGATACTGATGTTGCTGGTTGGTGGGACACTGAGACCAAGGCAATGAGGTAGGTATTAAACTGAGCAATATTAAATTGGTGATCTTCAAACATTTTGACCACAAAAATTATCCCAATGTTTCAATCCAATAGTTAGATCAACCTCAAGGTTCGCTTTAGTAGAGCCACTATTGTATCTTAGATAGAAGTTACTGGAACCAGTAACTGGGATTGAAAATGATCAGCCCATCAACGAATCATCACGTGTTTGTTACGGTTTTCCAGGCTTCTCTGACCCACTCCAGGATTCATCTGCTCACTCGCTAAAGAGTGATCAGCGTTGTTACAAGTTTGCAAACAAGTTAGAACACAGAAAAGATAACACTGATCAGAAGTAAGCAATTTTATCTTTCAGGAGAGCCGGCTGAATAGCAAAGAGAGACTTGCAAGATTCCAAAAAGAGTTTAAATATAAAACCCCTTTGTGAATGTCACAGATCTGTTTCCATTATTGGCAAAGACCCAGCTGAGGCCGATTACAGGGAAGACCATGAGTATCATTCTTTGGAACTCTTGGTTCCTTGAAAGAAGGCACTCCTCCTGGGAAGATAGAGAGGAAAGAAGGTTCTGTGCCCACAAAAATAAGTATGGTATCTTAAAGTCCCTTCAAACTAAGATGTGATGTCATAATGGACAACCATGACATTCCAGAGAAGAAAGTGGAGCTGAAGTGGGGGAGGCAGGTCAGTAAAAGCATGTGAAAACCCCCTATTTAGGAAATGCTGTATATAAGAAGAAAAGTGCCCTATATTCCAATATGGTGCATGGAGCTTCTTTGGTCCTCTTGGACAGATGTCCTTGGCTTGGTTAGATTGTGAAGCAATAAGGTAATTAGCACGTGACATCTAATTATATATGCTAATAAATCTCCTAGGTAGAGGTTAGTCTCTTAAAATTTACTTAGAGATCATCAGCAATGATGGGAGAATTTGAAATACTTAAAATAGGCTCTACCCATCACCTCTGCTACACTTACTTAGAATTATTACTTGCTAATTAGTATCTTCATGGGTAGAAGAGAAGTGATCCCCTTTATTGGGCCAACAAAAAAAGCTATAAATACATGAGCCCGCAAGCCAAAAGGCGTTCTTTTCCAAGGACCTTGCCATCCCAAAGCCTGAGTATTCGTAATGAGTTCTGTGCTCACCATAAAGACATGGCTAGATGAATGGGGAATACTTAACCCACAATGTATTCAATCTGGCATCAGAAAAGATGGGTTCCCTGGTGACTCAATTAGCCTGGGTCTAGCCGCATCTGCAGAGATACCAAGGGAGGTGTCCCAGATTCATCTTGCACATTTGCTGTCCTGGGCCTGAAATTAGCCCTTTCTCCAAGAAGCCCTAGCTCCTCGCAGCTGGAACAGTCTTGTAAGTTTCTGAAGGTGAAAATAAATCACAAGTTTAAACTGCTACTTCCAATTCAAATCTAAGATTACAGGTTTTAATTTAACTTCCTTGATTTTATAATTGATCTCTTTTCTCTTCTGCTGAAAAATCTTGATTCCTAATGACAGTGACATAATTACTTGTTTGAATAGTTGCAATATGACTTGCAGTAAGACAACTGGATTTGGTTAAAATTCTTTCCCTTTGACTTCAGGACATTTTCTACTGGAAATGTACAGCAAAGGGTATTTTGTTTGAAAATCACATGAAACAACAGAAGGTGCCGCATATGATAATTCTAAGGTCCTATGAATTCATTTGGGTACATAAAATGGGAAAACTACAAGAGACTCCCAGCTACCATTCATGTGAATGTAGTTCATAAATAACTAAAATCCACTGAAAGTTTCTATATTTTTTCTTGGTACTGAAGACTGAACCTAGGGACATTCTAACTCCGAGCTATACCCCCGATCGTTTCTTACTTTTTTTTATTTTGAAGCAGGGTCTTGCTGAGTCACTAAGGCTGCCCTCAAACATGCAATCCTCCTGTCTCAGCCTCCTAAGTACTGGGATTATGGTCAAGTGCCACCAGATTTTAAATGTATAATTCTTCTGCAAAATCCCTACAAGCCTTCCTGCCCTGCATGCACATCTGCCCGCATGCTGTCATATTTAGAAAACTAAGAGCTCCTCCCTTTCTTTCCCTGTCTCCTGTGAACTCTGCCACTGGCCCTCAGAGGAGCTGGGCTGGCTCTGTTGAGTAACAGCACAGAGAAGCCCACGCGGTGATGAGGAGAGCTTTTGATCTCCAGAAAACTTGAAAACTCGAGCCTGGAGGTCTTGGCATTTATCCCAGAGATCAAACACTTACGTTGGCACCTGCAGGGAAAAGGGAAATGAACTAGCCTTTTTTGAATCCAGAGCCTGGGATGGAAACTCCACCTGCTATGGCAGAATCTGCCAAAGGCCACAGGCCCATCAGAAGCTACGAGGAGCCTCCATGGGGATTTCTCTATCAGGGATTTGGTGAGTGGACCACACACGGGGATCAGACAACTGCACCCAAGAACGACCGAAAGAGCCCAAATACTAAGAAACTAAGTTGAACTATATGAGGTTGACTTGTTTGTAGGTTGAAATAGTTGGATATTGGCAACTTTGTATGGTTCCACTTTATAGCTCTTCAGTAAGCAAATAAAGATCCCCAAACTCAATAATCTTTCCCCCCAGATAAATGACACCCTGCTTCCCCTCCCCAAGATCAAGGCACTTTAGCCATGTTTCTCTTCTCGGATTGATTTGCTACGGAGGCAGGCTGGGTGGGGAGGGGTAGAAGAGAGAATGAAGTTAGAGCAGCAACCGATTCTAGAGGATGGCATTACCAACCAAGACCTTGGACAAGCCCAGTGCTCACTAGCAAGGTGCACAGCCTCAAGAGCACAATTCAACCCAAACATTCCAAGTATACTAGAGGCCCCATTTTTTGGTCCTGGGGATTGAATCCAGAGGCGCTACACCCCCAGCCTGTTTTATTTTTTATTTTGAAACAGAGTATCACTAATTTGCTGAGGGCCTCACTAAACTGTGGAAGCTGGCCTTGAACCTGGGTTTCTCCTGTCTCAGCCTCCCAAGTACTCAGATTACAGGCGAGCACCCCCACACCTAGCTCCAGGGGCCCCATTTAGTTGCACGTAGGCCTAGGAATGAAAATGTGCTGCCTGTTCATAGGTTCAAAGGACTGTGCAGAATAACTTTCAGGAGAAAGGGACACCATCAATTGATGCCTCAAGGAGTTCATAATCTGGTCTCCAGATTTGACAAATTAGAAGATTAGACAAGGTGGGATTAGACCCTGAGAGAGGCACTGAATTCCATCCTGGTTCAAGAGCAATGCTCTCTGGTTCTAGAAAGGGTACAGGAAAGAGGTACCATAGAGTTGGGAGGACATCAGTGGATGGATAGAATTGGCAGGGAGGGAGGCAAATTCTGGGAGAGATCAGCACATGGTAAAGCATCAGGTTGGATGATAGGAAATTTCCTTTTTGAAGCAAAAAAGATGGCAATATTGGCAATTTCCTATGATTTAATCTAAAAATGAAGGTTATAGTCTGCAGCAAAGGTCCCAGGAGTAGTTCACTGTGGCTAGGCCAGGAGCTGTATGAAGCAGAAAGGGGAAGATTAGGGAGCTGCCTAGGAGGGAGAAAAACACCACTCAGCAAGCATGTGCGCAGACCAAGCACTGGGTTAGGCTTGCAATATGGGTCATCTTATTTGATTCCCACAATAAAACCTGGATGCAGATTTTATTATCTCCATCTTCCTGAATAGGTACTGAGAAATTCAGAAACTTGTCCAAAGGCCCAGAGATTATAAATGCCAGAGCCAGGACTTAAAGCAAGGACATCTGATTCCAAATCCCAGGTTCTTTCTACCCCGACACCACTGGCTTGCAAAGGCACCTGTTTCTCTGTTTATCCTAGAAAGGAAGACTGAAGTCATTCAATTGAAGGGGCTTGGTGGCCAGGATGAGGAGCTGAAGCCCAACCTGCTACATAAAGGGGAGTGCATTAATTTCCCACCTACAGCGGACCTTTGGACAAGGAGTTGGAGGATAGAGATGGGCTTTCTTGTGTACTTTTTGTATCCTCCAGCTGAGCAATGGTCTAGAGCACTGGCCCATGTGGTATAGGTGCTAAAATATACCAATTGAATGGATGCAGCTCATTGCCATATATAGCTTAATCTATACACCTTGGGGCTTTTTGGTCTACTTTTAATTGACCTCTTTTCACTTGTTTGTTTTTGTTTTCCTTTCTTTTCTTTTTTTTTTGTTATACAAAGGATCAAATTCAGGAGCATTTTACCTCTGAACTACACCCCCCAGCCCTTGTTAGGTTTTTTAAAATTATTTTGAAACAGGACCTTGCTCAGTTGCTAAGGGTATCAGCTAAGTTGCTAAGGTGGGCCTCAAACCTGCAGTCCTCCGGTTTCAGCCTCCGAAGTACTAGGATTATAGGCATGTGCCACCGTGCCTCACTTTTTGACCTCTTTTCTTTTCCTGATCTCCCCTCAACTCAGATGGCAAGGGTGCAACTGCAATCAGAGCTTTGCCCCTTGTAGACCAATGTTTTGGTATTTTATCTGTTCATTAAACTGGACTTCTGCCTTGACTGCTCCAATCATGTCAATGGATGCTTTTCTGTCCCTTTAAGTCATTTGTACTTTTCATCTCATCTCTTTTAATTTGCTCAGAAGACACGTTTTCTCCAACTACTACAAATGTAATCTTATCACAACTCCTCTCTTAATTATGGACCTTTCTTTCTTTTCTCCCTTCCTTCCTTCCTTCCTTCCTTCCTTCCTTCCTTCCTTCCTTCTTTCCTTCCTTTCTTTTTGGTACTAGGGGTTGAACCCAGGGTCATTCTACCTCCAAGCTGCACCCTAGCCATTTTTTCTTTCTTATTTTGAAACAGGGTCTCCCTAAGTTGCTCAGGGCCTCACTACATTGCTGAGGCTAGCCTCAAACCTGGGATCCTCCTGCCTCAGCCTCCCAAGTACTGTGATTACAAGTGTGTGCCATCATACCTAGCTAATTCTGGTCATTTCTGAACTGGGGGAGCCTGAGTTAACAGGACAGCACCACCCATATACTGTTGTAGTTGTTTCTTTCCCTGGCAGACCGTATGCTTTTCCAGGACACGGAGCATTTCTTCTCCATATCTCAGCACCAAGCATAGCATCCGGCACATAGTAGTTACTCAACAAATGCTTGCCGAATGAATGAATTGGGTTACATAATGTTGTTAAATACACTGGTGTGCTGTAGAAATAATCTTCCAAAGTTTTTATTCTTTGGGAAACACCCCTAAAACCACCCCCTCAATTTATAGTCACATTAACAAAAACTTTTCCTTGAAAGCCAGATGCATGGAAGTCAGACTGAATTAGCAGTCGTTTGGGGGCATCCACAGCAATGAATGTGCATGAAACAGGGCTCTGTTTATCTGCTGCAGCTCTGCTGAGTGTTGTCTTTTTTCTCCTCCTTTGTTTTTTCTTTCCTAACTCTACCTCCAAATTATCTCTAGGAATCTGCAGGCAGAATAACTGTGTCCTAATACACACCTTCCCAGGTCAGCCCTTTAGACTAGTCAGAAAAGCTGCAAATACACAGCTAGCCAAAACAATGAGCTCCATTTCTCTATGGGGCCAATGCTCAGGCAATGCCCGGTGACCTGGGAATGCCTACAGCCTGGCCCTACTGAGATTCATGCCCAGAGTCCCCAGAGGAAGTCACCCAGGTCACACAGGCTCTCACCTTCATGGTGCCCTCCAGCAAAGGCCACTGGCTTTGCACAGCTTTCCTGGCTCACAGACATCAAGGCCAGGCCAACTTGGCCAAGGAGCGAGATCAGAAAATGATTGTAGCCAGGAGTGGTGGCACAAGCCTGTAATCCCAGTACTTGGAGATGCTGAGACAGGAGGATTGCAGGGAGGTTCCAGCCTCAGCAACTTAGTGAGATCCTGTTTCCAAATAAAAAATAAAACAGGGCTGGGGGTGTAGCTCAGAGGTAGAATGCCCCTGGGTTCAATCCCCAGTACCACACACAAACACACACACACATAAAAGGCATGGTGGTGGCACATGCCTGCAATCCAAGTACTTGGGAAGCTTAGACAGGAAGATGGAAGTAAGGAAAAAAGGAAGGAAGGAAGGAAGGAAAGAAGGAAGGAAGGAATGAGGGAGAGAGAAAAAGAAAGAAAGGTCCATAATTAAGGGAGGAGTTGTGATAAGATTACATTTGTAGTAGTTGGAGAAAACGTGTCTTCTGAGCAAATTAAAAGAGATGAGATGAAAAGTACAAATGACTTAAAGGGACAGAAAAATATCCATTGACATGATTAGAGGAGTCAAAGCAGATGTCCAGTTTAATGAGCAGATAAGATACCAAATCATTGGCCTAAGCAATTTAGTGAGACCTTGTTTCGAAATAAGTAAACAAACAAACAAACAAACAAACAAACAAACAGGTCTGGGAGTACAGCTCAGAGGTAGAACGCCCCTGGTTCAATCCCCAGTACCCCTCAAAAAAAAAAGAAGAAAGAAAGAAAAGAAAATGAATGGACTACACTATAGCTTTGAAGAGGAAAGAAGTTCCCCTTTGTTAGTGTTTTTCTTTTATAGACTCAGATTCATGCAACAACAGGGATGGGGCTTAGAACACAGGTGTCATCAACCTGCAAACTAAACGTAATGATTCAACAACATTAACCCAGAGGTCTGTTTTGAACCCAAGCAACGGTCTGATGCCCCCCCCCACACACACAGACTTAGGGTCACATCACTTATTCTAAGGAGAGACCAACCTCAGCAATAGGTATTTTTGATAGAATTTCACATTGTACAAAACAGCTGGCTAATCTGGTCATTCCATTAACAGATGAGAACCATTCATTATTTCATTATACTCACACAACCCATAAACCACCTCCTAACTGGCTGTTTCCCAAAGTTGCCAGTGAATTAAATTACAGATGTCAATTTGGTCCTGTGTAGACATAGGACAGACCCCTTTTAGTGGGCTATTACGGGGCCTCTTCTGTCAGTTCTGCAGGAAATTAAATATCAGGGCAAGGATGTTTATGCGAAGAGGAAAAGATATTGGCAAGAAGGCAGCTGGCCCCTAAACACAACTTGGGAATCTCATTTTATTTAAGAATGAGTTTTTGGCCCAAGTTCTGATTTTTTTAAAAAAACTTTCTTTTGTGTGTGTGGTACTGGGGATTGAACCCAGGGACATTCTACCTCCAAGCTACACCCCCAGCTCTTTTTAAATTTTTTTGTTTTGAAACAGGGCTTCTCTAGGTTGCTGAGAGTCTCACTAAATTGCTGAGACTGGCCTCGAACCTGCAATCCTCCTGTCTCAGCCTCCCAAGTACTGGGATTACAGCCATGTGCCCCCACACCCAGCAAAACCTTTCTTTAACAAGCTGTCAGACCACTAGGTTTGGTAAATACATTTATTTGCCTTTTATCCATTCAGGAAAAGATCTGTTCTTTCCAGGATAAAAGCCACCTGCAACAAGTGGCACCTAGAAGTGCCCAGATTCTCATCCCTCTCACCACTGGGTCACTTTATAACTGTGCCCTCCCAGGACCTTTTGACATAGTATCTATGGGCTGAAGTCCATGCCAAAATTGCTAATGTCCTTTGTGGTACAGTTTTCTGCAAACCTACAGAGAGCAGGGTCTAGTGGGGAGGTCCAAGCAAGATGCATTTTCAAAGACAATGAACTTAAGAAGTTCCCTCCTGTTGGAGTCAATTTAAGCCAGTGGCCTGGAGCAGATAGCTCAGGGCCCAATTCAACAGGGCCTTTTTAGTAACAAGTAAGGATTTGGGGCTTTGGGGTTAGTTGTGTTTACTTGGATAGGCTCTGAAATGGTCATCTCAAAATTAAAAACATCTTAGTTGACTATCCAATTTTTGGTGAAACTATTAGGCCCTTTCTTCACCTCCTGCTTCCCTGGACTGCGATTTCTCCATCACTCTTTCTCCACTCCCCTTCTCTGTCCCTTTCACATCTCTTTCCTTGTCATGCTCTAATGGACCAAGATTAGCCCTTTTTTGGATGCATTACATTTCTCAGCCTGCAAAGAATCTCCCACTGTTGTTTCCATTTGGGATATGGAGCCGAAGCAATGACTATTATGATCATGCCAAAAATGAAATCCTTGAGTCCCCAGAAAAATCAGACTAAGAAACTGTGATCCACTGTTGTCTGGTCCTCACTTTGTGTGTGTGTGTGTGTGTGTGTGTGTGTGTGTGTGTGTGTAGTATTGGGGATTGAATCCAGGGGCATTCTACCTCTGAGCTACACCCCCAGCCCTTTTATTTTTTACTTTGAAACAGGATCTAAGTTGCTGAGGGTCTTGCTAAATTGCTGCGGCTGGCCTCAATCCCATGATCCTCCTATCAGTCTCCCAAGGACTGGGATTACAGGCGTGCACCACCATACCCAGCTTGGTCCTCATTCTTTATCCATTCACGTGCAAGCACTGGTTGTGCCCCTCCTCCGCTGTGCAACGCTTATCTTTGTTCCTGAAACTTATTTCTGTGCTCTTCCCCCATACTTTCACATGCCAAGGATAATACTGATGTCAACAAGGCCTTGTCTTTCTCTATATATTCATTCATTCAACCAATAATTACTGAGGAAAGCAATCCACTATCCCTGTCTGAGGCACTGAAGGACATAAGGGGCCTCTGTCCTCCTGGAGCTTGCTATCTAATAGGAGAGACAGGTGACAAAGAAACAGGCATTATGTCAAGTGACTGAAATCCATGAAGGAGTAAGAAAGCAGGGCATAGGGATCAATCAAGAGTGATAGGGTTGTGGGCCAGGTGTGGTGGTGGCACACACCTGTGATCCTAGTACTAGGGAGGCTGAGACAGGAGGATCGCAGGTTAGAGACCAGCCTCAGCAACTTAGAAAGGCCCTCAGCAACTTAGACCCTGTATCAAAAATAAAATAATATGACTGAGTATAGCTCAGAGGTAGAAGGTCCCAGTACCATCCCCCCAAAAAAGGAGTGATAGGGTTGCTATTTTGGAGACAGCAGTGTAGCACATGCCTAGTGTCTGGCCACCGTCCCCTCAGCATTCACTTTAACACTCCAAAGGCTGTTTCCAGTGACTTACTGAGACTGTCTGCCGGAGAGTGACTTTTTTCTCCCGCAATGGAAGGGCACTTGGCCCACAGGCAGGGCGAGCCAGGAGTGTTAGATATCTATTGCTCACAGGGGGTGCCCTCCTCTGAGGTTAAGATGGCTCTGAAGTGTGCTCTCCACCGTCCTCCAGGGTCTCTCAGCAGCACTGAGCTCCAGCCGCCCACAGTGACTGCTGCCCAGTGCAGCCCTACTAGATCCTTCCTCCCTCCGTCTCACTTCCCCGCTCCCCTGCTTGCCTTACTCTGGGTTCATCTCTTAAAGAAACTACTCATACTCAAATCATTGGATCAGGGTCTGCTTCTGGGGGACCCAAACTAAGGTAGCAAAGGAAGGCTTCTCTGCAAAGGGGACATTAGAGCAGATGCCTGTTCCAGTGGAGGGCAGGCTGGGCTATGTGGAAACGTGCAGTAAGAGAATTTCAAGGCACGGGAACCACAGGTTCAGAGGTCCCCTTGGTAGGATCAGGTCTGAGTGTTTGAGGAGCAGCAAGGCCAGACTGCAGGGACAGAGCAAGTGAGGGAACAGGCAGCAGAGGAAGCCTTACTTTCTTCATTCTAACATCTCCCTGGATCCTGCCCTTCACTAGTCCCTCCGATTTGTTCACTTCTCATTTATCTGATGGCTCATTTTTGGAGAGTTCCGCTGATGTATGTATGTATGTATGTATTTTTTGGTACTGATGATTGAACCCAGAGGCATTCTAACTCTGAGCTACACTCCCAGCCCTATTTTATTTTTTACTGGGAAGTAGGATCTCACTAAGTTGCCAAGGCTGGCCTCAACCTGTGATCCTCCTGTCTCAGCCTCCCAAGCACTGTGATCACAAGCATGTGCCACCACATGCCCAGTTCTGCCCCTTTGTGTTCTTGATTTCACTTTCACTATACCTTTAGAAAGAAAGCAAGAAGGCAGGGAATCCCAAAGGGATTGGTGCAAGGGGGTTGCTGGGAGACTTGCTTAGGGAGGCAGCAGACTCTCTGCATTGCCACCCCCCAACATTTAGAAAAGATGGGAAGCTGGGTGTGGTGGTGCACACCTGTAATCCCAGTACTTGGGAGGCTGAGACAGGAGGATCTCAGGTTCCAGACCAGCCTCAGTGACTTAGCGAGGCCCTCAGCAACTTAGCAAAATCCAGTTTGAAAATAAAAATATAAATGAAAAGGACTAGAAGCTGGGTGTGGTGGCCTGTAATCCCAGGACTTGGGAGACTGAGATGGAAGGAACAAAGGTTTCAGGCCAGCCTCAGCAATTTAGTGAGACCCTGTTTCAAAATAAAAAATAAAAAGGGCTGGGAGTGTAGCTCACAGAAAGAATGCCCCTGGATTCAATCCCCAGTATCATATATACGCACACACACACACACACACAAAAAAAGGACTGGGGGTGTATCTGGGACACAGAATGCCCCTAGATTCAACTCCTGGTACCAATAATAACTAACTAGCTAAATAAATAATGGGGGGGCTCATTTTCTCCTGGTCCATGGCCAGATTCATCATCACGGACACCTTCTGAGAACCCGCTGTGTTCCTGGCCTCATTCCATTTGCTTGGCCTTCCTCATCTCTGATCCTCGGGCCACTCTGAAAACCAAAAGGTAAGCACAACCCAGCCGAGGCACTTCCCTTCACACCTCTGGCTACACATGAGACACCCCAACAGCGTTTTCTGAGGCCGCTGAGCCCTCACCACATATTCGAGGTCCTGCCGAGGCAGCTGCTTTGATCGTGAACGGGAGACTGGAGATCACAGAGGATGTGGAGTTCTCTTTTGGCAGCTGGCGTGAGCCGAGCACAGATGCCCCCCAGAGCAGGATGGCTTTGCTGACTCCTGGGAGGTTCATCATCAAAACTCCCCGGCCTGACCCACATTGTGTCTCTCTCCATTTGTGCTTCTGTCTCCAGCTACTGGGGAAGTGACAGTGGAGACTATTAGTGCCTCGTTTTGCTCACAGTCTCTTGTGGATGAGTTGGCTTCTAAAAATTAGTTAGCAAGAAGTGAGCCCCAGTGTGGTACATATTAAGGCCTGAGAGGCAAGCGCGGGAGATCGAGCTCTATGGGAAGAAGTGGTCTGTAATCTGTGTGGGTGGTCATCAATAAATCCCAATAGTCTCCCGGGTTTAGGTTTCTCCCAGGCTGGGAGCAGTAGCAAGTAGTTTTGAGGGCTCCATCTTACTCTTTTCTGATCACCCTTCTTAGCACTAATCAAATGCACATGTGCATATCTATATTTTCTAGGTTCTTCTGAAGTTCAATTGGGGCCAAATGACTATGTTGGCTCATGGAATGTGGACAGAAGCAATGGACACCACTTCTAGGCTTGGTCCTTACAAAACCTTCCAAGATGTTGGTTCTCTCTTTTCCCCTGTGCTTGCGGCCCACACATCCTACACTCACATCAGGTTCCCTGTGGACTTTAATTGTGTTAAAGCATTGATTCTCTCTCTCTCTCTCTCTCTCTCTCTCTCTCTCTCTCTCTTTCTCTCTCTCTCGTGGTACTGGGGATTGAACCCAGGGGCATTCTACCTCTGAGCTATACCCCCAGCCCTATTTTATTTTTTAGTTTGAAAATAGGGTCTCACTAAGTTGCTGAGGCTGGCCTGGAATCTGCCAGCTTCCCAAGTACTGGGATCACAGGTGTATGCCACCATGCCTGGCTTATCTCTTATTGCACCCTATCCTATCTTATCCTATCCTATCCTTTTTATTTCTGCTTGTTCATTTGTTCACTCATACTTTCAGCTTTCATTCATTCACTGTCAACTAGGCATTTACTACATGTTGGGTACTGACATTTTAGCGTGAATAGACCTTGGGATCTTCCCATAGAGGAACTCAATATTTAGGAGAGTAGATGGATATGAGAAGAGAGGAAATAATAACAGATAAGTGATAAGTGTGTGCTGGGTGCATACACCACATGTGCAGAGAGATACTCAGAGACCTTTCCCTTTGGAAAAAATCAAGTCCTATACTCTGTGCAGCTACATTCTTTATCAAACTCCCTTCATTTAGGCAGTGCTTACCACTGCATCCTGCACCAGTTCTAAAAGAACCGCATTACCTCTACTCTTTCCTTTCCATCAGCCTGTCTTCCCAAATCATTTCCATCAGCACCATTTGTGCATGCCAGGCTCCTGTTTGGAAATCATACAGGGGTTTTTCATTTCCTACAGATGATCCAAACTTCTCATTTTGACATTGGGTTGGCTCCAAGCCCTCTTTCTATCATCATTTTCTACTTCTCCTTTACCCAAAGCCTCCCACTCCATCAGACTGCCATAATCCATGTCCAACAAGCCACACCACTAGACATCCCACACCTGTGTTTTTTCTCACCCCATCCTTTTATTACTAGGACTCCCCTACTTGTCCATTCAAGTCTCTTCTTCTCTTCTAAGCCCTATCTAAAGTGATATATTTGGTATTTCTGCCTACTCCAGGCTACAGCATTAACAAATTTGACAACTTAGATGAAATAGAGAATTCCTTTGGAAAAAACTTAGTGAAGGACACAGGAGAAACAGAAAATATAAATAGTACTGTACTTGCTAAAGAAATTGAATTCTCAATCAAAACTCTTTCCACTAACAAAATTCCAGATCCATGTGGCTTCGCCACTTGTGAACTCCATCAAGTATTTATAGAAGAAATAACATCAATTCACATGAACTCCTTAAGAAAATAGTGGAGGAAGCTGGTCATGGTGACACATACCTGTAATCCCAGTACTTGGGAGGCTGAGACAGGAGGGATGTTGGTTTGAGTCCTGCCTCAGCAACTTAGTGAGACCCTATTTCAAAATAAAAAATAAAATAGGGCTGGGGATGTAGCTCAGAGGTTGAATGTTCCTGGGTTCAATACCCAGTACCCCCAAAAAAAGAAAATGGAGGAGTAAGAAATACTTCCCAACTCATTTATGAGATCTGTATAACCCTAATACCAACCCAATGAAGGGCATGTATGAAAAGTCCACAGCTAATGTCATACTTAATGCTAAAACATTGAGTGCTTTCTACTAAGATTGGGAAGGAGTCAAAACATCTACTCTCACCAATGTAAGGAAAGGAAGAAGAATGTAAAGGAAAGGAAGAAGAATGTTATTATTCAGACAATATGATTATGGAAGTTAAAGACCCTATAGAATCTATAAAACACTGCTTGAACTAATAAGTGAATTTAGGGGATACAAGGTCATTATATAAAATATATATGTAATAAAAATTAGAGAATGAGATAAAAAGAATACAATGTATAATAGCATCAAAAATATCAAATGTGTAGGAAAAAATCTAATAAAAGACGTGTATATCCTCTACACTAAAAACTATAAAAAAGGCTAAGAGAAGTGAATAAGGATAAACTATATGGTCAAAAGATATACCATATTCAGGGATTGGAAGGCACAACATTGTTAAAGATGTCCACTCTCCCCCAAATCATCTATAGATTCAAAACATGAGCAATCAAAACCCCAACATGTTTTTTTGAAGTAACTGACAAGCTAACTGTAAAATGTACATGAAAATGCACAGGTCCCAGAATAGTGAAAACAATCTTGGAAGAGAAGAACAAATTTGGAGGATTTATACTCACTAAATCTACAAAAGACAAGACAGTGTGGTTTTGGCAAGAGAGTAGACATACAGATCAACGGAGCATTATGGAGGGTCCAGAAATAGACCCACACATACACAGTTGAATTGAATTTTTTTGAAAAAGGCAGTTCAGTGGGGGAAAGGAAAGTTTTCTTTAGCAAATAATTCTGGAACAAATGAAAATACTTATGAAGGAAATGATTTTTTACTCTCCTTCACTACATACAGAAGAATTAGAGAAGTACCATAGACCTAAACATAAAAGCTAGGACCAAAAAACTTCTAGAAGAAAGTGCAAGAGAAAAATCCTCATGTACTTGGAGGAAACAGATTCTTTTCACAGGGCTGAAAAGCGACTAGCCATAAAAGAAAATATTGGGCAATTGGACTTGGTCAAAATTTAAAATTTCTGCTCATCAAGAGAACATTGTTAAAAAAATAAATAAGAAGCATGCATGCACACCAATAAATGTAATAAATTAAAAAAATAAAGAAAGAAAATAAATAAACAAGACACAGACTAGGGGTAAGTATTTTCAATTCACATATCTACTAGAGAACTTTTGTTCAGCATATATAAAGAGCTACGGCAACTCAATAATATCAATAACAAAAGGACAAATAACCCAATTAAAATGAGGATAAGGTTAATTAGATACTTTACAAGTAAGATGTATGAATGTTTAGAGCCTGGCATAGTGGCACAAGCCTGGAATCCCAGTATTTGGGAAGCTGAGACAGGAGGATCGCAGGTTCGAGGCCAGTAATGACAACTTACAGAGACCCTCAGCAATTTAGTGAGGCCCTGTTTCAAAATAACAAATAAAAAGGACTGGGGGTGTAGCCCAGATATAGAATGTTCTGGGTTCAACCCTCAGTACCAAAAAAAAAAGATTTATGAATGTTTAGCAAGCATATGACAAGGTATTCAATATTATTTGTCATCAGCTGGGCGTGGTGGCACACGCTTGTAATCCCAGTACTTTGTGAGGCGGAGACTGGAGGATCCGGGTTCGTGGCCAGCCTCAGCTCTCTCGCTCTCTCTCTCTCCCTGTCTCTCTCTCTCTCTCTACTTAGTGAGGCCCTCTGCAACTTCGTGAGACCCGGTTTCAAAATAAAGTATAAAAAATAGGGCCAGGGGTGTAGCGCGGAGGGAGAACACCCCTGGG
>PVJS01048228.1:0-15142 GCA_004027185.1 Glis glis
CCGGCCGGGCGTGGTGGCGCACGCTTGTAATCCCAGTACTTTGGGAGGCGGAGATCGGAGGATCCGGGTTCGCGGCCAGCCTCAGCTCTCGCTCTGTCTCTCTCTCTCTCTCTCTCTCCTTAGTGAGGCCCTCCGCAACCTCGTGAGACCAGGTTTCAAAATAAAGCATAAAAAATAGGGCAGGGGGCGTAGCACGGAGGTAGAATGCCTCTGCGTTCAATCCCCGGTACCGCAAAAAAAAAAAAAAAAAAAAAAAAAAGCACCGCTTCCTTTACTCTCAGCATAGTAGATGAACAGAAGACACAATTTATTTAAGAAAACCAAAAATAAAGTCTGCCTACCATGATCCTCAGAAGACAGGCGACCTTCATAATCTTCTGGAAGGTGCAGGTTTCTATCCACCCAGGTTGAGCTGTTTGTGCCAATTGTGTTGACATTGATGTTTTGTGACTATATTTCTTTTTTCTTTTTTTTTTGGTACTTGGGATTGAACCCAAGGACATTCTACCTCCGACCTACACCTTCATCCCTATTTTATTTTTATTTTTTATTTATTTATTTTTTGTGTGGTACTGGGAATTGAACCCAGAGGCATTCTACCTCCGAGCTACACCCCCAGACTGATTTTATTTCTTATTTGGAAACAGGGTCTTATTAGGTTGCTGAGAGCCTCACTAAATTGCTGAGGCTGTCCTTGAACCTGCGATCCTCCTGTCTCAGTCTCCCAAGTACTAGGATTACAAGCGTGCGCCACCACGCCCAGCTCCTATTTTATTTTTTATCTTAAAACAGGGTCTCCCTAGGTTTGATGAGAGTCGCACAAGTTGCTGAGGATGTCCTCAAATGCTGTGATCCTCATGTCTCAGCCTCCCAAGTACTGAGATTACAGGCTTGCACCACCACGCCCAGCTCCCCAGTCTTTTTTATCTTTTAAATTTTGAAACAGGGTGTCGCTAAATTGCTGAGGGTCTCGCTAAATTGCTGTAGCTGGTTTTGAGTCTGCAATTTTCCTATCTCAGCCTCGCAAGTACTGGGATTACAGGCCTGTGCCACCACACCCAGGTAATATATTTCCATTTAAAGATTGAAGCAGCCGGGCGTGGTGGTGCACGCTTGTAATCCTAGTACTTGGGAGGCTGAGACCCGGAGGATCCGGGTTCGCGGCCAGCCTCAGCCACTTAGTGAGGCCTCCGCAACTTCGTGAGACCCTGTTTCAAAATAAAGTATAAAAAATAGGGCCAAGGGTGTAGCTCGGAGGTAGAACGCCTCTGGGTTCAATCCCTGGTACCGAAAAAGAATAAATAAATAAAAAAGATTGAAGCAATGGTGCATTGCCACCTCCCAAAGTATCTACTGATAAAAGCATTCCTGTGCTATCATTTTTTCTACACATTTCTTTTTTTTTTTTTTTGCGGTACTGGGGATTGAAGCCAGGGGCATTCTACCTCCGAGCTACACCCCCAGCCCTATTTATTATTCTTTATTTTGAAACAGGGTCTCGCTAAGTTTCAGACGGCCTCACTAAGTAGCTGAGGCTGGCCGCGAACCCAGATCCTCCGGTCTCAGCCTCTCAAGTACTGGGATTATAAACATGTGCCACCACGCCCGGCTTTTTCTACACATTTCTAAACATTCACACATAAGCACACCCAGATAATTTTTTGTTGTTGTTGTACCAGGGATTGAACCCAGGGACATTC
The DNA here is from genome assembly GCA_004027185.1 of Glis glis. Taxonomy (NCBI): domain Eukaryota; kingdom Metazoa; phylum Chordata; class Mammalia; order Rodentia; family Gliridae; genus Glis; species Glis glis. The sequence continues at coordinate 1,701 of PVJS01048228.1, forward strand.
TACCTATGAGCTACACCCTCACTCAGCCCCCCCCCCTTTTTTTGGTGCTGGGGATTGAACCCAGGGTAGTTCTACCTCTGAACTATACCCCCAGTCATATTTTATTTTTTTTAGTTTGAACCAGGGTCTCACTAAGTTGCAGAGGCTGTCCTCGGACCTGTGATCCTCATGTCTCAGCCTCTCAAGTACTGGGATTTATAGGTGTGCTCCACCAATTTTATTTATTTTTTTTAAACAGGGTCTCACTAAGTTGCTGAGGCTGTCCTCATATCTGTGCTCCTCCTGCTCGGCTTCTCAAGACCTGAGATTATAGGCATGCGCCACCACACCGAGCTTTGTCATCTCTTTCTAGCCCTAAACCTCCATAAACCAAAAAGCCTTCCTTCTCTTAGACATGTTCTATACAACTGGAGACTTTCCCATATAAAATCCTCACAAAGTGCTCTTGGAGTTTAGAGCTTTTATGACTTATCTATTTATTTTATTTTATTTATTTACTTATTTATTTGTGGTACTGGGGATCGAATCCAGGGGCATTCCACCTCTGAGCTACACCCCCAGCCCTATTTTTTATTTTTATTTTGAATGAGGGTCTCACTAGGTTGATGAGAGTCTCACTACTTGCTGAGGCCGTCCTCGAACCTATGATCCTCATGTCTCAGCCTCCCAAATCCTGGGATTACAGGCGTGTGCCACCATGCCCTACTGAGCTTTTATGATTTAGATTGGGGGTTCAATAGAAACTATTTGTAAGTGCTTAAAAGCAATTTTACTGAAGTTTAGGACACTTACATTACACAATTATATATCTATAATCCAGACCCCACAACAACTGGAAATGGCTGTCACAGAGAACAGGGAGGCTATACACAAAGCTAACACCAATTAAACTCCACATTTGCTGGGAGAAAAAAGTCCAAACTGCTCCGAAGTCTGTTCATATAAATCACATCGATCATGTCTACAAGCTCAGTGAGTAGAATTAAAAGATTCCAAATTGAATATGGACTTTATGAAGATCCAATAAGCTACAAATTGAACTAGTCGGGCTGGGGGTGGGGCTCAGTGGTAGAGTGCTCACCTAGAATGTGCAAGGCCCGAGGTTCCACCCCCAGAACCTGGGGGGGGAATTGAACTTGTCATGAGAATAGTTCCCTTTCTGCCGGGCATGGCGGGGCACACTGTAATCCCAGTACTTGGGAGGCTGAGACAAGAAGATCACAGGTTTGAGGTCAGCCTACACAATTTAGCAATACTCTGTTTCAAAATAAAAAATAAGCCGGGCGTGGTGGCGCATGCTTGTAATCCAAGTACTTTGGGAGGCGGAGACCCGAGGATCCGGGTTCGCGGCCAGCCTCAGCTCTCTCTCTCTCTCTCTCTCTCTCTCTCTCTCTCTACTTAGTGAGGCCCTCCGCAACTTCGTGAGACCCGGTTTCAAAATAAAGTATAAAAAGTAGGGCCTGGGGTATAGCGCGGAGGTAGAACGCCCCTGGGTTCAATCCCCGGTACCGCAAAAATAAATAAATAAATAAAAATAAAAATAAAAATAAAAATAAAAATAAAATGGGTTGGGGAGTGCAGTTCAGAGGTAGAACGCCCCTGGGTTCAATCCCCATGCCCAGCTCAGTAATCCCAGTACTTGGGAGGCTGAGACAGGAGGATCCCAGGTTCAAAGACAGGCTCGGCAAGTAGTGAGACTCTCAGCAACCTAGCAAGACCCTGTTTCAAAAAAAAAGAAACAAAATTAGGCTGGGGGGATATAGCTTAAAGGCAGAATGCCCCCAGGTTCAATCTCCAGTACTATAAATAAATAAATAAAATCTCCTCATCAGTGGGGTGCAGTACATGCCTGTAATCCCAGTGCTTGAGAGGCTGAAACAGGAGAAACACAGGTTTGAGGGCAGTCTCAGCATTGTAGCAAGCCCCTCAGCAACTCAGTGAGACCTTGTTTCAAAATAAAAAAATAAAGCCGGCCATGGTGGCGTACGCTTGTAATCCCAGTACTTGGGAGGCTGAGACTGGAGGATTGCAGGTTAGCGGCCAGCCTCAGCTACTTAGTGAGGCCTTCCGCAATTTAGTGAGACCCTGTTTCAAAATAAAGAATAAAAAATAGTGCTGGGGGTTTAGCTCAGAGGTAGAACGACCCTGGGTTCAATCCCCAGGACCGCAAAATAAATAAATGAATGAATAAATAAATGAATGAATGAATAAATAAATAAATAAAGCTGGGTGTGGTGGTACACACCCTGTAATCCCAGTACTTGGGAGTCTGAGACAGGAGGATCTCAGGTTCAAGGACAGCCTCAGCAAGTAGTGAGACTCATCAACTTAATGAGACCCTGTTTCAAAATAAAACTAAAATAGGGCTGGGGGTTTAGTTCAGAGATAGAATGCCCCTAGGTTCAATCCCCAGTACCACAAAAAAATAAACAAATAAATAAATATAAAAAATGGGGGAAAAAAGGGTTAGGGGTGTAGCTCGGAGGTAGAATGCCACTGGTTTCAATACCCCGTACCACACACACAGAAAAGTTCTAGAAAAGAGAACTCCTGAGTAGTCCCCCTCTTGCCTACCAAATATCTTCATCAGTCCACACATGAGGCCCCAGGGCCTTGCACACATTAGGCAAGCACTCTCCCACTGAGCTCCATTCCCAGATCTTTCTATGTTGAGACAGTCTCTCCTTCAGTTGCACAGGACGGCCTGGAACTTGAGATCCTCTGCTCAGCCTCTCTTCCTTCTCTAAAGATTCTTACCCCTCTTTGTGCAGACAGAACTGAACTCAAACATGCATTTCAGTGAGAAAGTCTTAGGGGGTCCCCTGAAAGGCAGCCAGATGGGCCAGGGCGATTCCCTTTTTTTAATGTATGTATGTATTTATGTATATATGTATGTATTATTTATTTTTGTGGTACTGGGGACTGATTGAACCCAGGGGCATTCTACCTCTGAGCTACATCCCCAGGCTCGGGCCTGGGCTAGCATGAGGGGCTCCAGCCGGAGTGTATGTTAACGTCACATCTGACCAAGGAAGAACCCCAAAGGCGAACACTTGAAGCCTCAGTTACACCACACGGTCACCCAGCACCCCCGATTCTTCCCCTCGCTCTGGTACATTCCATGTGACTTTGGGATGCGGCACTGATTTCTCTCTTGCTCACACTGTGACCGTGAGTCCGTGTAGCTATTGTGTTTTACTATTCAATAAGCCATAAGAAACCTAAAACGAAAGCCCTGCTCGGATGAGAAATGAAATTGATTTTTTTTAAAGCCATTTGGATTCACCAGAAATAACTGCCTTTTAACACTTGTCTGAACTCCTACCTAATTATTTTTCAGGCTTTGGGCTAGAAAGCAAATTGCATTATGTTCTTCTAAAAGTATATACTTACAGAGCCATCTGCAATCCCTCCGGAGCCATCTCTTCGAGGAGTCACTACTAGAATATATAATGTTATCAATTCTATGAGATTGTCCAGTTCCAGGGCTGGGAGTGATCTAGAGAGCTCACAGCAGCCGGGCGTGGTGGCATATGCCTGGAATCCCAGTACTTGGGAGGCTGAGACCGGAGGATCCAGGTTCGCGGCCAGCCTCAGCTACTTAGTGAGGCCCTCCACAACTTAGTAAGACTCTGTTTCAAAAATAAAGAATAAAAAATAGGGCTGGGGGTGTAGCTTGGAGGTAGAACACCTCTGGGCTCAATCCCCAGTACTGCAAAAATAAATAAATAAAATAAATAAAAATAAAAAGTAAACCAGGCGTGGTGGCACATGCTTGTTATCCCAGTACTTTGGAGGCTGAGACAGGAGGATTGCAGGTTCGAAGCCAGCCTTGGCAACTTAGTGAGACTCTGTTTCCAAATAAGAAATAAAATCGGGCTAGGGGTATAACTTGAAGGTAGAATGCCTTTGGGTTCAATCCCCAGTACCACAAAAAAATAAAAATAAAAATAAATAAAAAGGACTGGGGGTATAGCTCAGAGAATGACCCTAGGTTCAAAATCCCCAGTACCACAGAGAGAGAGAGAGAGAGAGAGAGAGAGAGAGAGAGAGAGAAAGAGAGAGGAAGAAGGTTTCAGTCCAGGAAATGAATGAATACATTGGTTCATTCCTTCATTCATTCTTTCATTGAGGCTTGCCAGTAGCCTGCCAGCGGATGGATGCGGCTTCCTCCAGCCTCATCGCCCCGCAGGAAGCAGAGGCCCGGCCGGCATCCCCGCCTTGGCATCCCCACCTTCACCCTGTGAGAACGGCTGGCCCTAGGCTGTGCCTCCTGAGCCTCCAGCCTCAAAAGCAGCCGCAGGCCTTCCGGCAAGTGGATGGCCCCTTCCCCTTCTCCCGGAAGCCCACTTGCAGCCCACCTGGCAGTGAGGCCAACTCCAGACGCGGGTCCTTCCCGTGATCCATGGGTCGCCAGCCCTCTCCAAGGAAGAGGAGCCCAGCGTTGATTCCTGGGGCCCCGGGACACAGCAGCAGGGGCGAGCCGCTCTCCACCACCGCGATCTCCAGTTGGCGGGGAGGGAGGCGAGGGAGGGCTCAGCCGGGCAGCCGCCCCTCCAGCCTCCAGCCCCAGAAACCCAGCTCTCTGGGAGGCTGCGGCCATCACATATTCCGTGCAGGCCTGCGTGGTGGTTACATGGGTCAACTCACGATGATCTGTGCATCTTACATAGCGTTCTCGTGTGTGTGTGTGTGTGTGTGTGTGTGTGTGTGTGTGTGTGGCACTGAGGATTGAACCCACGGGCATTCTGTCTCTGAGCTACACCCCCAGTCATATTTTATTTTTTATTTTGAAACAGGGTCTTGCTAGGTTGATGAGAGTTGCTGAAGCTGTCCTAGAATCTGTGATCCTCCTGTCTCAGTCAGCCTCCCAAATTCTGGGATTACAGGTGTGAGCCACCACACCCAGGTTTTTTTTTGTTGTTTTTTTTTTTTTTTAGTACTGGGGATTGAACCCAGGGGCATTCTGTCTCTGAGCTACACCTCCAATCCTTTTAAAAATTTTTTTGTGTGTGTGAATGTGGAACTGGGGATGGAACCCAAGGGCATTCTACCTCTGAGCTACACCTCCAGCCCTATTTTATTCTTTTATTTTTGAAACAGAGTCTCACTAAGTTGTGGAGGGCCTCACTAAGTAGTTGAGGCTGGCCATGAACCTGTGATACTCCTGTCTCCGCCTCCGAAGTACTGGGATTACAAGAGTGTACCGGCCGGGCGTGGTGGCGCACGCTTGTAATCCCAGTACTTTGGGAGGCGGAGACCGGAGGATCCAGGTTCAGGGCCAGCCTCAGCTGTCTCTCTCTCTCTCTCTCCCTGTCTCTCTCTCTCTCTCTCTCTACCTAGTGAGGCCCTCCGCAACTTCGTGAGACCTGGTTGCAAAATAAAGTATAAAAAAATAGGGCCGGGGGTGTAGCGTGGAGGTAGAATGCCCCTGGGTTCAATCCCCGGTACTGAAAAAAGAAAAAAAAAAAAGAGTGTACCACTATGCCTGGCCTTTTTAAATTTTTAATTAATTAATTAATTTATTTATTTTGTGGGGCGAGGGCTTGAACTCAGGGGCATTCTACCTCCAAGCTACACCCCCAGCCCTATTTTATTTTTATTTTGAAACAGGGTCTCGCTAGGTTGATGAGAGTCTCACTACTTGCTGAGGCTGTCCTCAAACCTGTGATCCTCCTATCTCAGCCTCCCAAGTACTGGGATTACAAGCGTGTGCCGCCACGCCCAGCTTAATTTTTAATTTTAAAATAGAGTCTTGCTAAGTTGCTGAGGGTCTCGCTAAACTGCTGAGGCTGGCCTTGAACCTACAATTCTCCTCTCTCCGCTTCCCAAGTACTGGGATTATAGGCATGAACCACCACACCCAGCATCACCTCAATTTTAAAAGGTTCTTTAAGGCATCACGCAATGCATTTCATTTCTGGTTATCATTAGCATAATGGGAAATGATAGTATGTGGGAGCCGGAAAAGACCTCAGAGTGAGAAGCCCAGCATTCCCCAAGTGTGTCTCAGGGAACCCTGTCCCAAGAGATGTTCTGCAAAGAGGAAACGGGCCACATCAACTCCACCAAAGCCGCATACTATTTATTTCAGGGACTCACAACGTCAGCTCCAAAACAGAGCTCCTCAGTCCCCACGCCTTCCTGCCACCCATCTCATAATCGCCACATCAGCGGGGTGTGGGGGTGCATGCCTGTAATCCCAGTACTTAGGAGGCTGAGACTGGAGGATTATAGGTTCAAGACCAGCTCATGGTAATTTAGGGAGACCTTGTTTCAAAATAAAAAAATAAAAAAGAACCGGGCATGATGGCACACGCTTGTAATCCCAGTACTTGGGAGGTGGAGACCAGAGGATCCAGGTTCGCGGCCAGCCTCAGCTACTTAGTGAGGCCCTCCGCAACTTTGTGTGACCCGGTTTCAAAATAAAGTATAAAAAATAGGGTGTATTTTTTATATACCCTATTTCTACACCTGGGGGTGTAGCTTGGAGGTAGAACACCCCTGGGTTAAATCCCCGGTACCGCAAAAAATAAATAAATAAATAAATAAATAATATAAAAATAAAAAAGGCTGGGGTTCTAGCTTGGAGGTAGAATGCCCCTGGGTTCAATCCCCAGTACCAAAAAATAAAAAAATAAATATTGTCCATGTCAATATTACTTTTTCCATATTTCAGGAAATGGAACCAGTATCCACCCAATGGCACAAACCAGAAATTAGGGAGTTGCTTCTGATTCCTCTCCCTTATTTCCTTCAATTACATCTTGTTCTCAAATCTGTCTCCTTTGGCCCCATTTTCCCTGCCCTTCCCCAGCACACCAGCACCCTCCCCGTGAAACACCGCAAGCCTCCTAAGAGCTCCGCCGCCCTCCCTCCACTCCACAGAGCTGGCGAAGGATCTCTGCGAAATGTCAACATCGCTCCCTCATCAAAATCCTCAGCTGCCTCTTGTCGCCCATGTTAGTCAGCTTTCTGTCACTATAACAAACACCTGAGATAACCAAAATATGAGGAAAAAAGGTTTGTTTTGGCTCACCATTTTGGAGGTTCCGGTCCATGTCCAGTTGGCCCGGTCGCTCGGGGGCTGTGGAGAGGCAGCACGTCATGGCAGGAGCGCTTGGCAGAGTGAAGCCGCTCACCTCGAGGCCAGAGTTCAAAAGAGAGGAAGAGGGAGGAAGAGGGAAGAAGAGGTCAGGATCCCACAATCCCCTTGGAGGGCATGCCCCTCCCCAGAGACCTGAAGACCTCCCACTTGGCTCCACCTGTTTAAGGTTCTACCACCTTCCAACAGTGCCAAGCCCAGCTCCTGGTCTTTAACACATGGGCCTTTGGGGAACATTCCAGACCCAAACTATAGCACCTCCCTTAGTATCAAGCCCTCAGCCACGGCAAGGGCCTCTGAGGCCTGCATCATGCCTGCATCACTGTGGCTTCAGCAGGACTTGCCCGGCTCCCCACCCCCACAGGCCTTTGCCCCTTCCTCTGCTCTCTCACCCTCCAGCCCAGCACTCCCGTGAGGGCTCGCTGCTCTGCGATCCGTTTCCCCTCTCATGACACCCTTGGACTTGGCCATGCCTGCTCAGTGGGCAGGAGCCACGTCCTTGCTCCTGGTTCTATCTCTAAGTGTGCCAGCTTCCAAGACATTCAATGATTTGTTTTTTCAGTACTGGGGATTGAACCCAGGAGCATTCTACCTCTGAGCTACACACCTAGCCCGATTTTTCATTCTTTATTTTGAAACAGGGTCTCACTAAGGTGTAGAGGGCCTCACTAAGTAGCTGAGGCTGGCCGCGAACCTGCGATCCTCCTGTCTCAGCCTCCCAAGTACTGGGATTACAAGCATGTGCCATCACACCCGGCTCAATAAATGCTTTTGAATAAACAATTCTATTAGATGTAAAATAAAATAAAAATCAGCCGGGCATGGTAGCACATACTTGTAATCCCAGTACTTGCGAGTCTGAGACAGGAAGATCGCAGGTTCAAAGTCATCAGGAATTTAGCAAGGCTCTCAGCAACCTAGTGAGACCTTTTTTCCAAATAATAAAATCGGGCTGGGGGTGTAGCTTGGAGGTAGAATGCTTCTGGGTTCAATCCCCAGTACCCCAAAAATAAAATAAAAATCCCAGCCAGATGTGGTGGCACATGCCTGTAATCCCAGTACTTGGGAGGCTGAGAGAAGAGGATAGCAGGTTAGAGGCCAGCCTCAGCAATTTAGTGAAACACTATACAACTTAGTGAGACCCTGTTTCCAGATAAAAATAAGATAGGGCTAGGGGCGTAGTTCAGTGATAGAATGCCCCTGGGTTCAATTCCTAGTACCAACTAAATAAATAAATAAAAATCCCTCTTATACTCACTATAACTCAGAATTTCCCAAAGTTGACCACAGAAATCTTCTCAGCCCTTCCAAACTCGTGCTCCTTGGAACGGCTGGTGGGAGAGCAGAGCTACCAAGTCTGTCATTTGACAGAAGATTCTGAGGCCTAGAGGTGTGAAAAGAACCCACCGAAGCCACGTAGCCTGCTTGTCCTTGAAAGAGTAGAATTCATTCTCAGCATCATGAGACTTTATTTTTAGCACTACCTAGAGATGTTTTAAAGCTAAGAAATACCAGAGAAATCAGAAATCCTAATTAAGATAAGAGGGAAGACTAGGCAAGGAAGATGAGAAGCTGGTTTTTCATCACTCACACTAAAATAAAATTAGTTTATAAGAGAATTAAATGAGGCCGGGCATGGTGGTGCATGCCTGTAATCCCAGTTCTCGGGAGGCTGGGACAGGAAGATTGTAGGTTCAAGAGGCCAGCCTTAGCAACTTATTGAGACCCTGTTTCAAAATAAAAAATAAACTAGGTATGATGGCGCACACTTGTAATCCCAGTATGTGGGAGGATGAAACTGGAAGATTGCACTGTTCACGGCCAGCCTCAGCAATTTTGCCAGGCCCTCCACAACTTGGTGAGATCCTGTTTCAAAATAAAAAAAATAAAGCCAGGTGTGGTGGTGCATGCCTGTAATCTCAGTACTTGGGAGGCTGAGACATGAGGATCTCAAAATTGAATTACCAGTGGGAATAATTACCAATGGGAATAATTCTATAAAACAATGGAAAAAAACACAGAAGAAGGCCGGGCGTGGTGGCGCATGCTTGTAATCCCAGTACTTGGGAGGCAGAGACCGGAGGATCGGGGTTGGTGGCCAGCCTCAGCTACTTAGTGAGGCCCTCTGCAACTTCGTGAGACCCGGTTTCAAAATAAAGGATAAAAAATAGGGCCGGGGGCCTAGCTCGGAGGTAGAACGCCCCTGGGTTCAATCCCCGGTACCGCAAAAAAAAAAAAAAAAAAAAAAAGGAAGAACAAGTAAGTTACTAGGAAAACCCTAAGAAACATTTTAAATAAACTTTTATTTGGAATCAGTGAAAGAAATCTATCAAAATTTCCCCCCAAGAAATTTTTTGGTTTTTTGCGGTACTGGGGATTGAACCCAGGGGCGTTCTACCTCCGAGTTACACCCCGGGCCCTATTTTTTATCCTTTATTTTGAAACAGGGTCTCACTAAGGTGCAGAGGGCCTCACTAAGTAGCTGAGGCTGGCCGCGAACCTGGATCCTCCGGTCTCAGCCTCCCAAGCACTGGGATTACAAACATGCGCCACTACGCCTGGCTTCAAGGAATTTTTTTTTAACAAGCATCCCCAGAAACAATTCAGATGATGTTGAAACCCGAAAGGGCTTATGAATGGAGTCTATCTCTTCTTCTAGTTTCAAAGCTTAATTCCTATCTGACCAGCACCCAGGTACAGCCCACACCCTCAGCTGAAACCTCTCCCTTAGGGGATCCTTAAATTCCTTAGGAATGCTTTCAGTGTGCAAAATATTTAAGTAGAGACGATCTTCTCCCAGTTTGTCCTGAGACTTTCCTTATAAACATGGAAAGCTTCCAAAGGCCACCCATGGTTGGCACTTTCTCCATCAGTTCTTGAAAGGAAATACCCCGGGGGCCGCGGTGGTGGAGAAAAGATGAGTAATTGGTGGGGATGGAAAGGGCGGGAGTTTTTTTTTAGCTCCCCGGGGCTTTCCGGGTGGTGTCCACAATCCCCGGCTGGGGTCGCCTGCGTGACTCACTCTCAGTCGCTAACTAATCCGCAGAGACGCGGGTGTAGACGGCGATGGCGATGGCGATGGCGATGGCGATGGCGGGCCCTGATGGCGAGGCGAGGCGCAGCCACAGGTGGTCCCCCGCTCCCTCCCGCCTCCAGCCCCGGCGCCCCGCCTCTCCTCCCGCGGCCCGGCCCTGCCTCGACGTCCCCAGGTCCGCCCGTCCTCTCCCGCGGCCCCACCCAGACCCGCGCCGCGCCGCGGCACTGACCGCAGCCTCCTTTACTTTCCTAGTTGGCGAGGCGCTACCCACAATGCATTTGTGAAAATGAAATGCAAAAGAGGCTCTGTGATTAGCATAATTCCTACCACCAACCCTGGAAACAGACTCTTTTTCTTTGATTTTGATTTGTATTTGGTCTGGGATTTTTAGGCATGTTCCTTTTTCATGGTTGTGACATAGTCCATTAAAAAGTCTCCTCACTTAGAAAAGATTCCAGATTGGAACTATAAATAACCAGAGAGCCATCTCTCTGTATAGTTGGTCCGAGTGTTGTGGGTTATTGTTAAGCTGTTTAACATTGTCTCCCCCCACAGCCGTACTTGACTAACTTGGCCTTTTGCAGCTAGTAGCTTGAAACTGTCACATAAATAACCTTAAATATATATATATATTAAGGTAATTTTTACCTGGTGATTTGACTGAACGATTTCCAAAATGTCTATTTAGGCTGGGTGTGATGGCCACACCTGTAACCTCAGTAATTGGGAGGCTGAGACAGGAGGATGACAGGTTGGAGGCCATCCTTGCCAATTTAGCCAAGCCCTCGGGGAATTTAGTGAGACCCTGTTCAAAGTAGAAAATAATATAGGGCTGGGGGTGTAACTTAGAAGTAGACTGTCCCTGGCTCAGTCCCCAGAACTACCAAATAAATTTTAAAAATACCCTACTTAGTTATAATTTTCTTTTTCTTTTCTTCCTTCATTTTTTTTTTTTTTCGTGGTACTGGGGATTGAATCCAGGGACATTCTAACCCTGAGCTACATCCCCAACACTGTTATTGTTTTTGTTAATGTACTTTTATTGGTGCATTATAGTCTCACATAATGAAAATCTTATTGACAGTGACATACATGCACACAGCACTTGGTGACCCCCCCACCTCTTTCCTCCCTCCCCAATACAAAGTACTGAGATTAACATTGGTATTTTCACATATGTACACTTAGTCAATGGTAGTAATTCCATTAATGAACCTCACACTTCCCTCTCCCCTTCCCTTAGACCACCTCCCTGCCTCCACTGAGGTTTCTCCCCCATTGTCTGGAGTCCCTCTGGTATCCCAATCAGATAAAACATACAACCCGTCACTTTCTGTGATTGGCTGATCTCACTTAACATAATGATCTCCAGGCCCTTCCATTTTCTTGCAAAAGACAAAATTTTGTTCTTCCTTATTGCTGAGTAGAATTCCATTGTGTGGCCAGGCATGGTGGCGCACACTTGTAATGCCAGTACTTGGGAGGCTGAGACTGGAGGATCCAGGTTCATGGCCAGCCTCAGCTACTTAGTGAGGCCCTCTGAAATTTAGTGAGACCCTGTTTTCAAATAAAGAATAAAAAAATAAGGCTGGTGATGTAGCTTGGAGGTAGAATGCCCGAGTTCAATCCCTAGTACCTCAAAAAAAAAAATAATAATTCCATTGTGTGTATTTCCCATAGTTTTGTAATCCATTCATCTGTTGATGGACACCTAGGTTGGTTCCATAATTTGGCTATTGTGAATTGTGCTACTATGGCCGGGCGTGGTGGTGCACGCTTGTAATCCCAGTACTTAGGAGACTGAGACCGGAGGATCCGGGTTCGTGGCCAGCCTCAGCTACTTAGTAAGGCCCTCCACAACTTAGGGAGACCCTGTTTCAAAATAAAGACTAAAACATAGGGCTGGGTGTGTAGCCCAGAAGTAGAATGCCTCTGGGTTCAATCCCCGGTACTGCAAAAAAAAAAAAAAAGAATGGTGCTGCTATGAACATGGGTATACATATGTTACTGTAGTTCTCTGGGTTCAATCCCTTTAGAATGATACCCAGGAGTGGTATAGCCGGATCATATGGCGAATCTCTTCCCAGTTTTCTGAGGAATCTCCACATTGATCTCCATAGTGGCTGAACTAGTTTGCACTCCCTTTATTTGGAAACAGGGTCTCACTAAGTTGCTGAGGCTGGCCGTGAACCTGTGATCCTCCTGTCTCAGCCTCCCAAGTACTGAGATTACAAGCATGCACCACCATGCCCGGCTTCAGACTCTATTTCAAAATAAAAATAAAAAAAGGGCTGGGGGTGTAGCTCAAAGGTAGAATGCCCATGGGTTCAATCCCCAGGCCCTCCCTCCCCCTAGGGCCTAGGTTCACAGAGCAGGATCAATATCCAGTTTACAACCAGGTAGAAAAGGCGTGCACATCTCTGCTCTGTGGCAAGGCTTCCTGGCTCCTCATCCAGCCTTTCAGACCGCAGTGAGCAGCCAGCTGCACCTCTGGCTCCATTGCTACGATCAATTAGAGTCTGCACCAGATTCAGTCAACAGGGCCCCACACACCAGCTTTCTTCATTAGCAAATAAACTTGGCTGCATTGTTGAGAAATATGCACCTCTACTATAAATGTGCTAATTTTTTTGTGTGTATGTGTGGTACAGGGGATGGAACCCAGGGGCATTCTACCTTCAAGCTATACCCCCAGCCCTATTTTATTTTTATTTTGAAACAGGGTCTCACTAGGTTGATGAGAGTCTCACTACTTGCTGATGCTGTCTTGAAACCTGGGACCCTCCTGTCTCAGCCTCCCAAGTACTGGGATTAGAGGTGTGCGCAATCATGCCAGGCTCTTTTTTTTTTTTTTTTTTTGTGGTACTGGGGATGGAACTCAGGGGCATTCTACCTCTGAGCTACACCCCCAGCCCTATTTTTTATTCTTTATTTTGAAACAGGGTCTCACTAAGTTGTGGAGGGCCTCACTAAGTAGCTGAGGCTGGCCACAAAATTGCCATCCTCCCAAGTACTGGGATTCCAAGCATGCACCACCACGCCCTGCTTTTTTGGGGGGGTATTGAACCCACGGGCATTCTACCTCCAAGCTACACCCCCAGTCATTTGTATGTGTGTGTTTGTTTGGTTTTGAAACAGGGTTTCTATAGGTTGCTGAGAGTCTCACTATGTTGCTGAGGCTGGTCTTAAACCTGTAATCCTCCTGTCTCAGCCTCCCAAGTACTGGGATTACAGGCTTTTTAATTTGTGTGTGTGTGTATGTGTGTGTGTGTGTGTGTGTGTGTGTGTGTGTGTGTGTGG